>JAPYZM010001173.1:0-43516 GCA_030522845.1 Psyttalia concolor
CACCGAGAGTTCAACTTAATTCACATGAGCTATACTCATATACACTAGAGAAGCGAATACGTAAAGTATTTCTAACTATCGTGTCTTTTTATTACCGCTAGGCGTTAATTTTTTTTTTTTGTCATTTTTCCGGTGGTCACTGGGGTATGAAGAAATTTACAAAGTCAACGTTGTCATTCTGCGATGTACTGAAGTCTTTATCTTGCTGTCCAACCTTGGTGTTACTCTGTGAACTTTCACTGTGAAACTATTTTTTTAAATTGACGATAGTGCGAATTTTTCCGCATTGCCTTGCAAATGATTAATTAAAGGAAGTGGGGAGTTAATTTATGGAAGCCATTATTTCCAGGAAGAAATGCAAAAAATCAAGTCGAGTAATTATGAATTATTATACACTATACCATCTAGTGCAGCATTAATATTTGTCTTGAATAAAAATATTGATAATTGTTTAGAAGAAACTTTCAGTAAATTACTCTACATCGACTGCTCTCAAGACAAACTGATAGTCGCCGAAAAATATTCCCAAATATACGAAAGATATAGTCGCAGTTTTATGATTAATGTTGTTATGAGCTATATTACAATAAAACTGTTAAATATTTATTGAAAATGAATGATGAATAATTAGCATTAACTTGAATCGTTTTCTCGCTGCGTGATAAATTAATCAATTCATAAATAGAATGATTCATTCCCTCAAATGATTAAGTATCCAATCATTGTAATAGACAAGTCTCGTGTAAACCCCAGGATATCCCTCCATTCCGCAATTCTTAGTTCCAAAGCTCACAATTCCATATTGCACAAACTTCACATTAGTTTTATTGTAGATGGTAAGTGCTTGGAGAGGACCTCCACTATCTCCAAGACATGAATCTTTATGATCAGTACCTCCAGCACACAATTGCTTATGCCAGATTATTGTATTTTTCTTATATGTTTTTGCACACTCCTCATTAGGGACTAAACTGAGCTTAACCTGGAGAAGATCTTGACTCCTGGGGCCACATTCTGTGGCTCCCCATCCCGTTACGATAACTTTTTTTTGATGATGCATAGCTGCATCACCAATGGGAAGACAAATCGGTCTCACATTCGATGGGCGAAAATCTATGGATGAATCCACTCTTATCAGTCCTATATCATCGTGTAAGATTGATTTGTTGAACAATGTGGGGAAATGGACCTCTTCAATTCCAAAGTCTTGGTAACGCTCAGCACAATCCGTTTCTAGACCAGCTTCGTCTTTGTTACAGTCTCTTTCGGTTCGTAAATCATGTTCTCCAACTCGTACACCAATCAGAGTCAGGGCTAAATGACCGAAGACAGGAAAAGAAATCCTCACATGATAAAGTCTATTTTAGTTTTTGATAACAAAAAAGCGAAAAAACAAACATTAGTAAGTTATAGAAAATTAGAGAGAGACTTAATCCAACTTATGACGTATATCGTTAATGACTCGTATACGAGAGTTTAGGTACGACGTCAGAAGTTCAATCCCCTAAAATTTATTCATTTTTAATTATTTGAAAAATAAAATAACTGAAGAATCTAGTATCTTGCAGTCTCAGTCCAACAATTAAAACACATAAGGATCAAGTACCAGTCATAATAATAATAATAATAATAATAATAATAATAATAATAATAATAATAATAATAATAATAATAATAATAATAATAATAATAATATTGTTAATTACAGTTCCCCCACATCTAAATTCTATTTGTCTGTTGTTGATTTTGTAGGCGATGAGGGCCATCCAAGGATAATCGAATACCCCTGTTTTATTACCTCCTATTATTCTCTGCTCTGTCACTGGACCACAAATATTGTGATCCAGGAGTCGAAGATTTGGATGAACCGTCACGTCTGGAGGAGGCTCTGCGTGAGTCTGCGTGAGAATGATAGGTGTTGTAGATGAAGTATTAGGTGCCACCTGAGAGCACAAGTTTATAAAAATAATTCATACAGATTAATTCAACAGGAGATCAAGAGAAGAAAAATGAAAACGCACTACAATATTTGATAATTTTTTTCCCAGAGTTTCGACCAAGAGAAATCGTTCGCCGAAAATTTTCCGCCACTACCGCTAACGGACTACAATAAAAAATAATCAAAAAATATTCACAAATGCATACAAAAATGCGACTTATGCGACTTGTTTACTTATGTGATGATTAGATACCAAGGATGAAAATTTCAACTCACTTCGCTGGGACAGCAGACTTTCGCCTCCAATCGATCATACCCACAGTTAGCTCTCCTCAATCCCTCCAAATCCTCATTCGTGGGATGTCCAGGTTGTCGGAGAACATCCACCAGTGCTTGACATTGACTAATTTGCACACAAATTCCTGATTTTCCTGCAGAAGTCCTGCAGTCCTCTCCTCCTTCCCGAAACATCACTACGCTTGCCTCTAACTCTGGATAGGAAGGAGTGAAAATTTTTAAAAAATACAATCCTATTGTTCTCAAATTGAATGATAATTAATATCAATTAAATGCAAAAACTCACGTGCAGTTATTTGCATTGCATTAGTCATCACAAGGACTATTATCACAGGAATAATCATTTTTTTAACGGATTTTTTTTTCACATACCAGCAAATATATTTAACTCAATTCACATGACTGATTTATTTATACTACACTGTTAAAACAATCTCCAACGTCTCTCCTCTATCAGCAACCTCTGCAGTGAACTATCATCTATCTTCATTCCATTTATACGTCTATCGTTATCATTCCTTGATCGTCCAGTGATCACTGAGCTCAATAAAAGAATAATATAAAAACTCTACTATAGTACACAGTACATAAACACCAAGTCAGTGAATACAGTTGTAATGTATTCCTGCGGCTAGACGGCCTTCAAATTCACCCCCCTTGTACGGTGGACTTTTTTTTTACGGAGCAATGTTTATTAAAATTCTTCGAGAAAAATTGTAAAATGTAATTGTCAAGTGAAGAGTTCTTAGTAGTTGTAATTGTCAGATATGCGTCGGAGATTGTCAGTCTTGGGGGAGAGAGAGAGAGAGAGAGAGAGAGAGGGAGAGGTCGGCCTTGCGAGGATGATGTTTCGAAATTCATGGGTGATATTTCATGAGAAAAAGTCGATTTTTTAAGATTTACATTATATTTTTTGTTGACTTTTTTACTTGTCCATAAAAAAATCAAAAAAATTATTGAAAGCTTTTTTCAACAAGTTTCCTGATAATTTGGCCAAGTGAGAGGAGGGCTAAGGGTATTTAGTTAGTTATAATGAGAGAGCGGTCGCTGATGACACACGTTGGCTTGCTGAGTAAGCAAATAACGGAGCCTGATTTCCAGATACATCTTTATAAAATAAAAAAACCCATTTTATATATTATAGCGGGAATACCCACTCGTGTTGAGAAATTATCACCATTGCAATAATCCGAGGAATTCCCACTCCACTATGACCTCGATTCTGACCTGTTGATACTGTGACATGCAAGTGTACTATACCAAGTTCCTGTATGAATACACATATAAATAATAACTCAACCATGACTCAATCACGGATTAATCGAGACGAGGATAGAGAAAAGAATTCTAAATGCCATCAATTGCGAGAGGAAAAACATTTGGCGTTTATAAATATCATAGAATTTCTGTTTCGCAGATTTATGAGCCATCTACCGATAAAAAACCGTCTTTATTGTCTGCTTTCAATGCAATTATAGTGATTAAATTATTACAAGTGCACTCTATGCATGCACGAAGAGGAATTATCAGTAAAAATGACCAAATTCACTGTTGGCGGTACTCAATACAGAATGAATAAGACAATTTAAGTGACAATGACGAACATAGACAGAAATTACATTGTTGTTTCTGTAATGTTTTCATATGTACATAATAGCGCGCCATATGAAGAGTCATCAAAAATAGTTGATAAGCCCTTGATGCGAGACCTCTATTATTATATGCTGAGGATAACAATTAATATTTACAGAGGCGGATTGGATTGACACATTCAACCCTTCAACCTCCACCAGTTCCTACACTTTTTTTTTTCCAGTAGGATTTTCGTATTATCGCTTGTCGTCATTTGCCATTCCTCAATGCCTCATATTACCGACAATCCAATCTGTAAATGAGGCAACCTTGGTGTAAACCCCCGGCCATCCCTCCATTCCACAAGGAGAAGGTCCAAAGGAGACAACACCTGCAGCAGTCCACTTTCCATTTCCATTAGCTGTTGTTTCAACACTCATAAGTGGACCACCAGAGTCTCCCCTGCAGGAGTCCTTCCCCCGTGCACCACCAGCGCAAATCTGACTGGCTCGAAGATTAAGCCCAACATCTGAATACCTTCTCTGGCAGGTATTTTGATCAATAAGTGGAATGGACAATTTTAATTTAAAGGCTGAAGCACTTCTGAATTCAGTTTTTCCCCAGCCCGCGACCCATAAATTCGCTGGCAGTTGGTTGGTCTCAGGAAGACAGATGGGCTTGACATAATCTGTAAATTGTATCTCTCTGGAGAGCCTCAGGAGCGCAATGTCATTGAATTGATTCCTGTCCAGGGGCTGATAATTCTCGTGGGCGATTGCCTCCTCAATGCCAACTCTTATCAGAGGCGGTGCGCAGTCCTCTGAGTTATCGTCATCCATAACGCAGTCGGGATCGGTGTCTGTGTTCCATTCACCAAGGCGTACGTTGGTTAATCTCCAGGTTTTAGGGAGATCCTTTCCTTTGAGACAGTGGGCTGCTGTCATTACATAGCGCTTGCTTATCAGAACTCCTCCACATGCTGTTGTCATACCGGTGGCTAAAGAGAAAATAAGAGTAAGTATTACTTGACATATATGAAAAAATTTCAATGAATCTCTTGGATTTCCATTGAGATATTTATTACTTTTTGCCTGTTTCTATTAATATGTTTAATAGAATTTACATATTTTCTCACCAACTCATTTCATTCTAGTGTAATTAATTTTTATTGAATTTTGTTTGTTCTTAATATCAATGACAGTTCAATAGACTCGGCCAAAATCTTCTAGAGGGTTTTAATGGAATAGTATTATTGTATAAGTGATTCGCTAGGGGCTTTGTTAAGGATCCTGCTGTGATGGTTTTAGTAACAAAAATTTTCCTCCGTGTGAGGAAAATAATCACTGAATAACTCGACTAATGGGCAATATCATCGACTTGGATCACTTGACATTCTACTTGACTTTGAGATTTTTTTCTTTACGTTTTTGGTATTCGAGAAGTACCATCCAAGGGAACTCATCAATTTCGGCTCGTTCACCTCCGACTATTCTCAGTGAGAGATCACGACCACAGTCCGCAGGCAGAAGATCCGTACGTGAAGTAATGTTTCCATTATTTCCATTATTTCCATTATTTCCATTGTTTAAATTAATATCCGGAAAAGGCTGTGGAGATGGCTGATTAACACAGCAAACTTTTGGATCCCTGCCCTCGAATCCACACTTGGACTGTTGGAGAAATTTAACGTTTTGAGGGTCCAGAGGTCGAGATTGTAGAATATTCATAAGAGTTGGACATTGACGGATGTTGATACACGATCCTATAACTCCATTGGGATTCCTACACGAGTCAGGGCTCCATTCTGTAAATCCAAATTAATAATCCATCTATAATTTGGTGAATTATTTTGTACATCAATTGTAATATTTTCTCTCGAACGAGGTCGGCAAAAATTGGCAAAAAGTCTTTTCAAATAATAGTAGAGAAGAAATTTCATGGAATGATAATGAGAGTAAATCTTTTCCATGACAAATAAGTCATTTTCCACCATTGGCTTCCTCTGGAATTTATTTCTCCATTTATCATTAAAAACTCTCTTTGCAATCATTATTTTTCCCGAGAACTGACGAGTAAAGCCAACAGAAAATTGGAAAATATTGGTAGATTATGGAGATGAATAATTGCTTCATATTGTGTATTTTTGATTGTTAAATGTAATGAAATTACTAGGAAAACACAGAAAAAACTAAAATCAAGGATTCAATGTTGCTTTTAATATAGCCATTTTTTTTTTTTTGTTTTTTCGAGAAACTAATTTACTTACGTGATAATGAGCCTTGGATATTGACGATAAAACATAAAATCAAGACTTGAAAGATCGACAACATTTTTCATCTATGCTCCATTAACATCAGGATAATAAGCAATGGTGAAGACGAATCATTTAACAATTATGATTTTCGTCTCCACAAATTCCGCGTTTCCGTAGAGTTGAAGACACGAGTAACGATTAAGTGAGACTGGCGATAAACGAGACAGAGCCAGGGTCGACTGGATCTCCCACCATTCTACAGCTACAGCTCTCCTCAAATTTATTGTAACAACTCTTCCCCTCATTATCGGAATGTTATGCTGCTTCAATTGATATCCGTTGATGTAATATTCATATTAGTCGTTACTTGTTTCTCACGAGACCCAACAATTGCCCAATTTTTGAGGGTCACTATGCCATGAACTCGTTCATTTCAAATAATCAAGAGAAATTAATGAACACGTAGACTAGACTTTAAATATCCTAAACTGAGAGAACTAAAGTTGTTTCAAGCAGAACGTATTTATTTGTATTAAGAAATTCATACTTTGAGAATTGGCAAATATCATCTTACACTGCTGAAAAAAGCCGAGCTTTCTCCAAGAGATTTTCTACTAATTGAAAGAAAAACAATAATGATTACTATCGGAAATAATTGTTTCTAATTATCTGAAAGAGATAGAACAATCACACCGAATCACACCGAAGCTGTTTCTTTTATTATTAAACCGGTTTACAGTTAATATGAATTTTTACATAGATTCCAAGCTTAAGTGAAAAATGGATATTCTAGTCTGAAATTATCTATTGGGAATACCCAATCGCTAATTACATAGTAGAACAATATTTACTTTTCAAATGTCAGAATTTACGTAATGATTGTGAAGGAGGAAACCCTACATATCACTTACCCTCATACACAAAGCCAAATTCATGAATTGACTAATACAGCTCAAATTTCAAATTATCGACCTCTCATGCAGATTGAAATATCAATCATTCTAAGACACTTCACCTAATAATGACCAAGTAACGTCAGTGTTATTCGTTAAGACTAGTGTATATTTCACCGGAAATACACTGCTATTATTGTAAGCAGTGAAATGAATAAATCTCATAATTGTATATTGAAAATTATTGATTTACTAAGAATTTTTATGTTATCTCAGATGGTCCCTCGATGTTATATTATTAAAGTCCCAAAGAACCAACCGAATGTATGACTATATGATTCGAACAAATTCTATGGGGCATTGCCCATAAAATTTGAAAAGATATCCAAATTCTAGTTTTTTATCCGGCCACTCTCATTGATTTTGTCTCACTTATAAGTATAACGTAGTTACATCACCTCATAGTATTTACAGCGGTTACAGTGCTACCCATCTTCATCCATCAACAGCACAATAATTCTACCTCCACTCTTCTGAAACTTTCACCTCAACTATCAAAAGAAATAAATAGAGAGAGGTGAGAGAGAGAGAGAGACAAGAGCTTTCCCCTCGTCATGGTGACAGTAATTCTGAACTTTCGCCAGTGTCAATTAGTTTAGTGTCCACTACTTTCGTAAATTCGACGTAGTCTGGTCCATCAGGTGGATCCAAACGTGTCCACCACTTTCCAAATGATAAATTATGTCAAATCACCAGAACCATCACAAAAGTTAATTTAATAAAGTGACAACTCTCAAATCATGAAGACATCTTCAGTCATTACCATGTCAACTCAGGTGATTCAAATTGATTAAATTGATTTCACCGTCCATGTCATCTGTGCTAATGTATAACTGTGACCAACTCGAGAGCAGCATGTGAATGAACGAATGGAACTGAAGTTATCTTCTGTGAGAAAGGCAAAATCAAGAGGAAATCCACCTTTCTCTTATTCGAGAATGTACTCAAGGCTCAGTAAGCCGACAGTGCCCTTTCAAGCATTTCACATCCCACCTCTATCGCAAGTAGAATGGGAAAGATTGCGTGATGTCAGACATGCACTGCTTCCAACGAAATTTATAAAAAAAAAAAAAGAAAAGAAAACAAGGATTTTCTTTAAAAGCACGGTACAATCTAATTTATTGCACAGATTTCTTTCATCTTAGACGTGTAACATGGGGCATTGAAGCAGTTGGAAATGTTGGAGATTCTCGGTGGTTTTGTTAATTTTTTTCGAGTTATAGTTGTCAATTGAGGGTAATTTTCAAAAATTCTGGGATAACAGTTGCATAAAAAATGGATGATGAAAGTGTTTGTGAAAAAAGTTTTGTTGAGAGGTGTGAAGCCTTCGAGTATTCCGGTGAGTGTTGACCTAGTTAACATTAGGATTTACTGCCGATTATGGTAACTAAATGGTATTACTAAATATTGAAATGAGAGAAAAAAAATCTCTATAAGAAATATGTCTCTACTGTAATCACCAAATTTGCAGCTCTTTTTACTATAACCAATAATAGCCAATAATAATCTCTTCATTTGAGAAGTGAAAATGTTCGTTAAGAAAATAATATAGGAAGAGTATATTATTAATATATAATTCAGCAATACAACAATAATCATCTAATAGTCAAATTTTGTGCTACGACATTCTAAATAGCAGCTCATCTTCCTCTTCAGTTGGAAAATAGTATGCATCTATATACAGTCGTCGAATTTTTTAACGTGTTTAGTAATTCACATTCCGTCGAGAATACAGATGTTTCTTCCTTTTCCGACACGCATACAAAGTAGCCAGAATGTTATCAAGTCGCACGATCTTCATGTTAAACCTCGCACATTAGCTGTATTTCTCAAACAATTTAAAGTGTCATGTTAAGTAGTAGTAAATCACTCACTCGGTAGCACGAAGCAATAGAATTGTTTGCAAAGTATCCAATGGGACATCGGTCAATTCACCTGTCGATTGAGTTGCTGATAAATTATCACATAAATATCTGTGAACAGAATTCATACTCTGTTGCAATCGAAATAATAATCTCTATTTTTCATTAATTTTATTTTTCAATCTATTCTATTTAGACAAAGCTGAGATTGAGAAACGATTGACTTCCTTGCTGGAGGAGGGATCTAATGTTCCCGCGGATTCTGACTCGTCGACAATTGCAGTTCCTGATTATTTCGATGCTGAGAAATTTCGATTGGGTCAAGATGTTTTTAAGAGAAATATATTTACAATGATGATTGCAAAATTATCAGGATTATTGGTATTGTTGGCTGTGCCATCTATTCTGGACATTCTTCGTTTTACTAAACAAAGTGGAACCCCCTGTGCTGCATTTCGACGATACGCCGCAACAATATTGCATACGTGCATTTGGTACAAGAGTATTCCAAATCAAAATATCAAGTAAGTACATTCATTGGTAGTCCCTTTCATCGACTGGTTTATTTCGATTATTCATTATGCAAATGTCGTAATGAGTGTAGAAGAAAAGTGTAATGATTCAAATCATCAATTGAAGAAATATTAACACGATAATTCTGGAGAAGGCCAATAATTTCCGGGATATTTTCAAATTAAATCATTCATATAATTGCAGATTCTTCGAATCAGTGAAGAATGTACGAAAAAAACACTGCATGGCCTCTCGCCGATGCTTCCAAGTTGGAATTGGAAGGATATCTCAACGAGATATGGCACTTACTCAATTCGGCTTCATGGGATTCAGTTTGCTTTGTGCAGATTCTCTGGGAATTGTCATGAGTGATAAAGAGGCTGAGGGTCTTCTTCATTTCTGGAGAGTCATTGGTCATATGTTAGGCACAGAGGAAAGGTAAAACAAATAATTTTAAAAAATTATTAATAAAAGGGAATATTTTAATACTTTTTCTTCATTGCAGATTCAATCTCTGCAATGGAAGCATCAGCGATACAAAGGCTCTCTGCAGAAGACTATTGGAATCGGTATTTGTGCCAAATCTTGCCAAGAACACAAAACACTTTGATGAAATGAGTAAAGCTCTGCTTCAAGGTTTATGGCCCATAAATCCTTTCATCAATGTTCAGGCTTATAAAGCTATGACATACCACTTGGTATCAACGGCCATATCCGATAATAATAATTCATTCACCTTTCCTGAGGAGCCCATTACTAATTACAGCAGATTTATACTCAATTTTCAGTTGTTTGTTCATCAGTATCTTCTGCAAACTCATTTCTGGTGGTCCGGGATGTTCAGAGGATTTTTCAATAGTCAAATGAAGGTTGCTATTTATTTAACTGAGAAATTCCCATTCTTAGCATTTTTGGTATTTGGAAAGAAACAGTCGCATTTTAATATTTATAAATTTCATTCGGAATAGTTACGTTGTTAATTGATTTAGGATTTGTAGAGTAAAAAAAAAAACAATCCTATTTTACTTAATTAGTAAAAACAATATTGTACAATAATAAAAAAAAAAATCCATATTTATCAACAATGGATCATCTAATTGAGATGAAAACGGTAAGACTATTATTAGATCAATTCAAACTAAATGGAAATAATAGATCTTTGTAATTTTTAAATGATGCCCTGAATTTTAAACACATTACTTCGATATATTTTTTTTTGCATCATAATCTCATTCCTGGAATTATAATATGTAATTATTTTCATGGTTCACAGTTAATTGGGCTAATTGGATATTTTAAATTATAAATATAATTTCATGAAATTTCTTCTAAATTTGAATTTATTATAATTAAATATTTTCTCGCACTTCTACAACACTTTTACTCATAAAACAGTCACTCATATCACTCTCTTCATATCATCATATTTTCCATATAGAACACAAACAGATTGGTAGAGCAAACCATATATACCTAAGTTCCATTACAATTAAACGAAAGAGAAAATAAAAGTCATAGCATTTGTTGTGTTATTACCTTAAATTTGGTCATATATTTACAAAAATTCTTGTATTTCTTGCCTTATTCACGTACTTACATAAAATAAAGCAATTCAGATATATTCATTAACGTCTTAAGAATATTTTCATTCCGTTAGAAATGATTATTCACTTCACATTACTTTAATTAACAAATTAATAAATGACGAATCAAAATGCAGATATTGCTTCCCTCTACGATACTTTTACGTTAATGCCATTTATGCAGCTTTAATTATCGTTTCTCAGCACATTCAAGTCGCTCGTATTTATCTTGTGTGGAATATGTAAAAGAAAAATGGTTTTAAAACCATTGTTTTTTTTTTGTTGTCTTTTTTTGTTATGTTATTTGTATCCATTCATTCATTCATGTTTTTTTTTTTTTTTTTTTTTGTGTATCGTTCGAGGAGATTCAGAGAAAAATGCCAAGAGAAACTTCTGCTTTAAGTTATTGGGTCTGGTATACGCAGTATATCTTAACATCGACACAGAATTTTGTCGACAATGTAACCTGTTATGCATTATAAAATCCCTTTTCATGTTGTTTTCATCTATATAATATTTGAAATTTACCTATTGAACAATTCATTATTCAAAAAAAGAGCAAAAGAGTAAATTGAATTTAATTAGTAATTGATGTGATTATCATTTGTAATATTTCCAAACAGTGTTCATAAACTACTAACTCCGGGCTGGGTTGATCAAAAGCCTTTCGTTATCTTACTTATAGATATAAATGTCAAATTATGGATAACAAATGAAAAACTTATAAATTCGAATAAATTCTGATTATACATTTGCAGACGAAAGTAAAGATAAAAATATTCTGTCGATATGTCTTAATATTAAACATCAATGGTGAACAATTTAGGGGAATTTATTGCATGGAGTAATCTTATCGATAAAATCGTCCATCCAACAGTTACTCATTGACATTTCTCATCTAAATCTACAAGTTTGCATAATATCATTTCAACAAATTGCTTGAAAATTTCTAATCTCATCTTCACCAGTTTTGTAGTTAATGAACTCACGTTATATCACCAGAGAATTTATTATCAACCGTTAGACATTCGTGCAAAATGTTTCAGAAATGCGACCAATTGCTGTTCAATGCAGATAATAACGTTGAAAATATCTTAGGCCAACTCAATGAAATTCGCTTCTCTTCGAATGTTTAAATTTTTTTTTACACTCCCCAATAGTAATAAATATTGAATAGTGCTGATTCTCCATTAAGGCAGGGAATTTGTTGTCATAATTAATGATTATTTACAAAAATAAACATCCTTTATTGATGTACATTGATACTTGGCTTGTGTTCCACGTAATCTCTATCTATTTCTCGCATTTTTTTCACTCGTCCGAATTCTTTCATTAATACGATAACGATATTATGTATAGGTGATTATATCGTGAGTGAGAGCCATATTTACCGTCATTGCTATTCATTATTTATTATTACTTTATTATTATCGTGATTATAATGTCAGTTTCTTAAAACAATTACTGAGCCATTTCACACGAAAATACAATTTATTACGGCGAAAGATATTTTTCGTTCCTTTTCCTTTCGAAACGAGATGGTTAGCTAATTCCTCTCCGGTGGAATTCTCGCTTGTCTTTCGAGTCTCACCGAGTTTCATTCAATCAGTTAAGTCGTTGCCCTCATATTTTCCACGATTTTCCTTTTCATAATGATGATGTTGACAATTAATTTGGGATTATAAATCCTTTTTGTTTTCAGTTGTGAAATATTCTCGGTATTTTTCTAATTCATGTAAAAATGTTGAGAGGCGTTTCTTTGCAAACCAATTTTTCAACTGCAACAACTGTAAGCTCTCTCGACACTTACCTCTCGTATCGATTTAATCAAATAATTGAGAAGGATATTCCACTTGACTTGTTACGTTTATCACGCTAATTCATTTACGTTAAATTCATTGAATATTTCCTTACAACAGATTTCTCCAGTAATAAAAGTAGTTAAAAAACCTGTACAATAGCTTACAATCTCCGCCGATTTAAGCTTCTCTATTAATGGTTACCTTCGAGAAAAAAAAAAAAAAAAAAAAAATTTGGGACTGGATTTACCTTTGGACTCAGACTGTGAAGTAGTGCAGAATTCTTGTAGTTATTACCAAACGATAGAGACGAATGGAAAATTCTGTCCAGTCTCAATTCATAATCATTATGAGAGTGTTTAATTAGGATTCCGCGATGGAATCATGGCAACGCAAGATGTACAAATATTTCAATTCGAAGGAAGGAAATATATTCAACTGAAATTGCATACCATTTAATCCATATCTTGAATAGAAAGTGATTTGAAGGAAAATATGATGCCAATTTCCTCCTCCAAAATACCTCTACATATTTTCCCCTCAAGTCCTTACGTTCCAGGATATTATCTGAAAACATACCTACAATTTTCAAATCTCCTCAATCCTCATAAACAATCAAAAATTATTTGACAAGAGCAAAAAATGGAATTCTCCTTCTTTTTTTCTCTCTCTTCATGCACGAACCAGAAATGGAAACTGCCCCGACCCATTAATTCCTCCTTTTCATCTAAAAATAAAGATCGCCAAACCCTCTGTTAATAGCCCACCGTGAAATGAAGAATATTAATAATAATAAATAAACTGCCTAGCCTCCCCCCTCATTCTTATCAGGATTCGTTGCTGTAATAAACAATAGTTAGTATGAAAAATTCACGTATAATTGCCGCCATGCAAGTATATCAATCATGTTTATTCACTTCATTTTGTAATCCTTACTCGATTTAATTTAAAGAACATGAATTTATTCACCTTGTAGGACACATTAAAAACGAAAAAATGAGAACTACTGATGGTTTTTTTTTCTCTCTTCAAAAATTCACTATTCGCTTCACACAACATAGGCGTACGATTGCGCATAAATAAGTATTTATCTTATCCAAGATAGTCTAAAGTTTTCTTATCAATTTTCAACTTGTTCATCTCCTTGTTTGTCTTACAAACTCATATAATTACCTTTTTATATCTGATTCATTTTTCTTTTCTACAGTTCATTCACTCTCGTTAAATCTATTGATGCGTTTTTCATCTCCAAATATACGCTGCTCCATATTGTGTATTCTTTTTACTTATAGTTTGTTTTTTTTTTTCATTTTTTTTTTCAATTTTTGTTTTTATTAAAAAGAAATTGATTTGTTTGTTATTTCCTCAATTAAATTGTACAAAAATTCGTACGGACAGGCAATTAGACTTCTACTATACACACTACATTGAAGGGAAAACAATGATGATCCTTTCTGTTAGCTCTCAGTCCACAGATCGAGCTCTATACCTTGATGTATTGGTATTAATTGTTGAAATCATATTTTTGTCATTTAAAGTGATATTTCCAGCCTCGAACCATTGACAGGGGAAATCATGAAAGAGAGATAGTACAAAAAAGGATGTGAAAAAAAATAATAAAATAAACGGGTGGAGTCAATCTGGAATCAGTTTGAGTGAGTGTCTGTTTTGTTGAAGGAATTAATGGTAATAGTGATTTTTCAGTAAAAAGGCAATTGTGTCTACTATGAAAGTCGCTGCCTCTTGGGGGATGGGCTGAGCTCTGAGTCCTCGTCCTCCTCATCGGAATCGCCTTCGTAATCCACCAGTCCCTGAAAATTCAAGTACATGCTGAAATAAGATAATACCAAAAATTTCCCCACGAATAATTTCAATCTCGCTAGGGATGCTTGAAAAAAAAATAGAAAATTACGCTTTTCGTTATTATTTAAGGAAATGAATCAATAGATCGATCTTTAAAATGAGTGGTTTGACTGATATCAAGATTAAATATTACAAAATTATTATTTCAAGTGTTTATTGATATGAGCCTCAGAATAGGAAAAATAAAAATTTACCTTTTTGAAAACAGTTGTGCTAGGTTTTTCCACACTATCAGTAGACGCATTAACAATTCCAGAGGAAATGGAGGATTCATTGGTGGTAGATAAACTACTGCTATTGTTAACCTGGGGGGGCTGTTGTGTAACCAGAATATTACTGGCAGTGTTGTTATTAAGAACAGTCTGACCCTGCTGTTGTTGGCTCTTTGACTCAGCTGGAATGGGATTTGGACTCTGTCCCGAATTCGGACTTGCCGGTTGTTTTTTGGCCGATGCCGGTGGAACTAAATCAGCAGCAGCAGCAGCAGCAGCAGGGACTACTGCCTCACCCTCATCAAAATCCTCTTCTTCATTAAACCACATCTCCTCGTCTTCATCAAGCTGCCTCTGATCACGTCGGTATCGGCTATTTCGTAAAATTGATGGTACACTAGAAAATTTCCATAGAAAATTTTAGATGATCGTAAATAACAAGAGACACATCGAATGTACCATTTCGATATACTTGTAATAAAGATGAGATAAGGCAAAGTGAAAAGTTGAGAATTAGCATGTAATGAATAAGGCTCGTAAAATAAGCGTTACATGGAGGGTCACATTAGACGACAAAGGTCAGATCGTACTAATGCGTAAACTTATATACGCATATAGACAACTTTGACGCAATAAGTTATTGGATTACAAAATTGATGATAAGAAATTTTACAACAAACTTGTTCCGCATGGAGTTTATAGAAGGCCAATGCCATTGTATTCATTACTGGGATTGGTAAAGACAATGAGGAGAAGAGAAAATTCTCGATAACTAAGTAATCTCACTAATTAATAGTTTTTGGGGGAAAATATTGCAAGAGATTTTTTTTTTTTTTTTTTTTAATTTCAAGATTTCGTAATATACAAAAGAACGTGTTAATTCTTCTAAAACTGCTAATTCTATCATATACTTACTCAAATTATTAAAACCGCGTAACAGTATCGTATAATGACGTCTTATAAATAAAAATAAAATATATATTGATTGTTAATTTTCATAGCTCACCTTTCAAGCGTAGCTCTGTCACGATCCTTAAGTTTATCTTGATGTTGTTCGTATCTCACCTTCAATGCTTTGAATGTTTGTACATAATCGATAGTTTCCAATTCTTTTGAGAAGTTTTCAACTACATGTGAGCACAATGATTTTATGTCCTCCTACAAGTTGACAAAAAAAAAAACATGAACATGACGTTTTTGGCAAATTCTATATAATGACTCTATGGTAGTATCATCAATTGAAAGACTAATATAAATAAGACATAAAATCATGGACATCTGTATGGTTGTTAAACGGCTAATAGCATCAGGTATTCAGCCTATCGTTTGCTCACTATGTCATGGTGAAAATTTGAATTTCACCATAGTTAGAACCATAAAGTCTGTTAAATTCCACAAACTCACCAATTTGATAAATTCAAACATCTCCAAAATCGCCGAGTCGAGTAGATTATACCTCCCATTGTTCCTCGCAAAAGCATCGAAGACAGGAGCAAATAGATTCCCCTTAATAATGTACCTATTATAAAATTCATCCTTAAGTGCAATAATCTTTCTCATGAACCTCAGCGCACATAATACTAGAAACGTGTGTGTGGATTTCATTAAAATAAGTATTCTCCTAAGCAGATCCTTGTTCAAAATGTAGTTCTTAATCTGATACATGTGATGTTCGACACAAAAGGATAGCAACTCGAGTATTAACCCAAGCAGCTGAACAGTTCTGTAGTCCTCTCTGGCTGGTTTATCCCCAACAGTATTACCCAGCAGTGGTTTGATGAGTGTCACAATGGTGTTCTTATAGAAATAGTTGAGAAAATCAGTCTTCTCGGTTTTATTGATAGTGGCCATCATGTTTTCAGGATCGAGTAATAAACGAAGGACCCCAGCCAACTGAACAGCCCCACCGAGTTCAGGATCGGTATCTTCAACCAATTGTGCAACAATGACATTAATCAGCATCTGATCAGGCTCAGTATTATTAATCTGCTGAAGTGTATAATCTCTGACAACACTTGGCGAATACTCGACAATATAAGTAAGAATATCTATACTAGCTGTCTTAGTCTGTGCATCATTAATAGCCAGAGTTATCTCCAGTGCTGGAAGTATTCCAAGAGCTGTGAGAGTACGGTAAAATGCCTCTTTACCCTGTGGCTGTAAATTCTGGGAAAAGTTGCAAAACTCTTTGAGAAACAACACAAGATCACGTCGTTTGCATATTGATGTTGACTCATCAGTCAATTGTCGAAACAATTCTGTGAGAAATCTCTCGTCGTCCTGGATTAACGTAACTATTTCAACTTTATTAAAAAATATAAAACTACTCAGTGTACTCAGCATATTATCCTCGAAGACACTTGGAGTTGGTAGGACAACGTCTTGAATATACTGGACACGGTAGGTTTGATGAATTTTAGCCAACAGTTCTGCATTTGTTATGGGTATTGCCTGTTTGAACCTTGCTAATTGCCGGAGATACTCACGATGTCTTTTTGGTTGGGTGAGAGTTGGCTCGTACTCGAGACAACCGACTACGTCGAATATTACATCCTCGGAGAACATGACTTCAAAGAGGGCATTTTTATTCAAGAGGAATATGTTTTTGAAGATATCGTAGAGGTGATGGAGACCCTCGATATTCTCCAAATCTTCGCAAGTGTGAAATAAATTTAGGAGCTTCTTTATGTAGCCCTCGGACTCGAGGGCCATTGCCAGCTTCTCTTTTCGAACTGGAGTGGAGAGACAGTTGCCGATTAGCTCATTAATATCCTCAAGGCGCGAGAGTTCACAGGGAGGAAGCTCGATTGGAGGGGCTGAGTCTGACATGTCGTCGAAACGCTCATCCTCCGACTCTTCGACTATGTCCTGGGTTATTTCTACGGACGGGTCTTTGCCCTGGACTTGACAGATCTTCTCCCAGATCTCATCGCAACCGGCTTTTTCTTGGAAGCTCAGGGCCAGGTCGAAATTGTCACCTTCCGACCATACTATCAACGTGTCCTGGAACATTCACCATATTTCATCTACCTGAACTAATCACACATCAGACAATTTTTATAAAAAAAATTTCACATACACAGCGAGCATTTTTTCAAATATTTCTATCTATCTGTTTAATTATTTATTTATTAATTATTTATTTATTCATGGATGTTTTTATTTGTTTATTTTTTATTGCTAGCTGATTGAATATCTCTCCTAAGTTGCTTAAATCACCGAAAAGCGGATAATTTTCACTTTAAAAATTTAAAAAAAAAAAATCTTTTCTAACCATATTAACTGCTATGACTTAATTAAAAACAATCTTAATAAAAACGAATGAATAAACCAATTAACAATACCTGTTGCTGAATAAACCAATTAACAATACCTGTTGCTTCTGATACGCAGTATCCGGTTGGATCTTGCTCTCCAAGAGGACTGACCCATCACTCTCAGCCCTCACGAGCAACGAAATCCCCTTGAGACGATCAACATAAGGTGACGACACGTGACCAGTACCACGGTCATCCCACTGCCTATCAGCATTCAGTGCATAAAGCTTGACTCTCCTTCTAGTATCTGTCATTCTAGCTTCTGACTTCCAACGACAATAAAAAAAAAGGGAACGAAATTCCTATTATCCACCCTTAGCAACCCTCAATGAATTCAGTCCTTAAGTCACTCAAATGACCAAAGAAATCGCACGATCCTTACTACCCAAACACAGATACATTATTCCCCCACAAAAATAAATACAGTAAAAAGAAACTGATAAATAAGTAAACTGAAAAAAAAAAAACCACTACTAATCTGTCTTTTTTGTTATTACGTGCATCTTATACTACTATCATTATATCGAAAAAAATTGTAACAATATCCACATTGATATTCAGTGTTTTCCAATATTATCATCGAGGCTAAAAAATACACCACCACCACCACCACCACCTGCCTGCGTTCACTCAGTGACACTTAACCCAGTCTCTGAACCAAGTTAAAGGAAAAACAAAAAAAGACAGAATCCTCTATAATGATCGAATATATTCACTCTGATGTTCATAGACTCGATCAATTCTGATTATCTTCACAAAATGGTTCAGAAAATGGTTTCCCAAATTTCAAATATTTCACTTGATTCACTCACTTTCCTCTCACCACCCTTCTCACGAATAAAACCACTCGAGGTTGTTCTCCTCTCCCTTGTTTATTTACAATAATAGTATGTTTATATGCGCAAGTTGCATAAGTCTCTTGTGGACTTGGCCACACACACAGCCATATATACGACATATATCTGCATATATAGGATTTGTATATATGTAACTACAACACACACTTCTCCAAGAATAAGAGAAAACGAGAGAGATTGTTCTGTCTACACTTCCATACGCGGGAAATCAGTATTAATTATTTTATTAGTCAATAAAAATGTCAAAAAATTGTCTCCTCACTTGAAGTATTATCGGTTTGGCACTTTTTTTTTTTTTTTTTTTTTTTTTTTTTTTTTTTTTTATTTATCTTTTATTTATCCTTGATATTCGCCCACAAACGTCTCAACAATGAGATAAATTGGAGTTTTACTGATATATATCTATTTTACGATTGTTGATTAATTAATGTTTAGCAGTGCAATGAAGAGCGGTCTCCAACTCACGCGAAAGTTACAATTGGATTGGGAAGAAGAAATTCTGATGAACCCTCTGACGATCTCACTCGCGGTCACGTGGGCTGTGTGATTAAACAGCCCAATAAATCGCCTCAATCAAGCCTTAACACAGGTTAATATTATGGTTAAAGGTTTTTTTGTTATTGCGTTGTCATTCCAATAGCGGGTTTTATATCCGACTTAACTGACGTAGCCACTCAACAGCCACAACACTACGTTCCGCCATATTAGATCACAACAACGCGCCACGGGGTCCACTCGCCACGCACCAAGGATTTCGCCCGGGTAATTTGAAAATATTCCGGTGGGACTTGGCGCAATATATTACAATTGGCCCCAACATTTTCTGTACTGAAAATTCGTCAAACTCTATGAGATCTATTTGCAAGTAATTTAGGGGAAATTATTAATGAGAAAATTTTCTCATTTTTTAACCCCGAGATTCGTTGTACTCCCAATTCCTCAATTATATCCACGATGTCGACATCAATCGGCAGCAATTAGAATATTAGAATATTAGAAAGGACCAGCAAGCGCTGCCAACATAAATTGTACTTTCACAATGTAATAAATAACCTATAGGAAAATATGAAAATATCTTTTTTTTTCGCATTTTATTTAGAAAAAACAAATAGCCCCGCTCGCGCGCATCTTTTCGGGTGGGGACACTACTCTCTCTGTGTGTGAGGAATGGCAGACACAGCAATAGCTCCAAGGTGATCCGGTCTGGGGGGGGGGGAGCATTACAATGACGATCGTATAAAGCTGAAACAGATGCTAACCAAGGGAGGACCATTGGATTTGAATGAATTTTATCCATGTCTCTGAGCCATTGAAAGCGACCTAACTTGCTGGTGCTTGCTGGTGCCAGGAGTGCCAGAAGTATATACCCGGCGAGAGGCCCGAGAGTGTCTACTCTAACCAACTCACCAAGTCCCCCCCCCCCCCCATATAATTGTCGTAGCGAACATGGCGGACATTTAGAGCTGCGCAGAAAGAGTCAATTTTCTCCAAGTTCTGGAGGGTGAACACACACATCTCTCTATATGTATATATAGATATATATATATATAGCTCTCGGATTGTACGTGATTTATCACAACTCCACGTGTTTTTCATTTCCTACCTATTTTGTGTTCCATGAATAACATGTGAGTCGTTTTTTCCCAAGGGAAACAGCTAATTTGTCATTTTTCCTCTGAGATTTTAGATTTTGAGGAAAAGTCTTGAATAATTAAATGGTTTTCCTCCTCTCACGTGTTTTCAGAAAGTAGTAATGGAGATTTGTTAATAAGTTTCTAACCATGTTTAATTTATCATTCATTTTCTGTTGCAGTATTTAGAGACTGTTTTGAAGCTAAAGAAAATGAAGGAGACGGAGGTGATTGGATTTGCCAATCCAGAGGATATTGGAGATGATGAAGAGAATGACACTTTGCCAAAATCGAAAATCTCAAAAAAGTCTAGCGGTTTTCAGGGGATGGGCTTGAGCTTTCCCTTGCTAAAAGGAATTTTGAAACGAGGATATAAAATTCCTACTCCCATTCAGAGAAAGGTAAGAAGATAATGGGATAAATTTCTTTATAAAAGTCAAATTCTATTTCACAAATAACTTAATAATAATAATAATAATTTTTTAATTCCTCTCTTCGAGAAACTAAAAACCAGAAACGCTAAAGCTGGAGCTCGAGCCCTAATCCTTTCCCCCACTCGAGAACTCGCTCTTCAAACTTTAAAATTCATCAAGGATCTTGGCAAGTTTACAGGGCTCAAGGCAGCAGTGATTCTAGGTGGAGACAGCATGGACAATCAATTCAGCGTTCTCCATGGAAGTCCTGACATAATTGTCGCCACTCCAGGCCGTTTTCTCCACATCTGTGTGGAGATGGACTTGACTCTGAAAAATGTCCAAATGGTCATATTTGACGAAGCTGATCGGCTCTTCGAGATGGGCTGGGGAGAGCAGATCCACGAGATTACCAATCGTTTACCCGAGAACAGACAGACTCTCCTCTTTTCGGCGACATTGCCAAAAATTCTTGTGGAATTTTCAAAAGCGGGACTCACTGATCCAACATTGATTCGTTTAGATGTTGAGAGTAAATTGCCTGATGAGTTAAATTTGTCCTTCATCACTTGTAGAAAGGAAGAAAAATTGGCAGTACTGCTGTGTCTTTTGAAGTATGTTATTACGAAGGACTCTCAGACAGTTGTTTTTGCAGGTACGATAGATGAGCTCGCTGCGACTCTCATATTAACACATTTCTAAAGCCCTCATAAATTCGGAATTTTTTTTATAAAACTCTCAAGAGATATATCAATTCAAACCATTTACCACTGGACCACTTAACTATTGAATTAATTGATTAATTGGATTATGAAAGTTGGGAAAGTGATGATTTTGTGAAAATATTTGCTAGCAAACATTTAAGGAATATTTTCTCATGATAAATTAATGTGACATGTCGCAACTAATGGAAAACAATTTTCAGCTACAATGCATCATGTCGAGTACATCCACATGATTCTGGATCAAGCTAGTATCACTAACACTTTCATTTACTCGAATCTGGACGCCTCAGCCAGAAAGATCAATGCCGCCAAGTTCCAATCCGGGAAAGCGAAAGTTCTGGTGGTGACAGACGTGGCAGCTCGTGGTCTAGATATTCCACATCTGGACAACGTCATTAATTTTCATTTTCCAGCGAAAAGTAAATTATTTGTGCACAGGGTGGGACGTTGTGCTCGTGCAGGACGATCTGGGACTGCTTTCAATATCATTGCCAATGACGAATTTCCATATTTGTTAGATCTACATCTCTTTCTAGGGATGAAGATGAATATTTTACCAGCTGACGGTGAGATTGGTGGGGAAGGAAGGTAATTCTCAGAAAAATAAATATGTATCTAAATTTAAAAAAAAATCCCTTCACAACGAGCTTTCTTTTGATTAAAAGAAGCGTTTTCCATTACGCCATTAGTGCGACAGCCTGCATCACCCATATCATTTTGCAGGTCATCTGGAAAGGGAGCGATCGGTAGAATGCCGCCATCAATGATTGAGCAAGAATTGAATCAACTCAACTCCTGGCACGAAACCATAACAGATCTGAAGAATATGGCTCAAGTCTCCAGCAACGGCTATCTACAATACCTAAGATCCCGTCCATCGGCCTCAGTAGACTCAGTAAAACGTTCTAAAGAACTTGACATCTCCAGCGCAGGCGTCTTCACAGAGTATGGAGATCTCTCCCCAAAGATCACGGACTTTCTCAGCCGGATGAAGAAGTACCGTCCCTCAGGAACAATCTTTGAGATAGGAATGAAGCCCACTTCTACCGACTACAGAGTCATGAAAACAAAACGACAATTCCATAAAAACGCAATTGAAACATTCAAAGAACAAGAAGATGAGCGCAAAGAAAATGCTAAAAATTTGAGGATTAAAGAGCGAGAAATATCGGAACTCGATGGAAGCAATTCTGCGGATATTGCTGGAGCCTTCAGCCAAGTTATCACTGATAAAAAGAGAAAATTGGATGATCTGTACAGGGAACCAAAGAAGAAGAAGAAGAAGAAAAAGGAGACGAGAAGAGATGTTCAGGATCCAGAATTCTACATCCCCTACTCAGCATCTGATAGACACACTGAGGAAGGTCTGGCTGTCAATAATTTTGCCAATGTAGCTGAAAAGGTGCAGATGGACATGACAGCTGATAATGAAGAATCGAGAAGGTTGCAGACGCAGGTGAAGAAGTGGGACCGGAAGAAAAAGAAGATGATCACTATTAATAGTAATTCGAAAGTCGGCAAAATTAGGACTGAGTCGGGAGCTTGGATTCCAGCCACGTACAAAACAAATCGGTATGAGCAGTGGAAGGAGAAATCGAAAATTGGAGATGAGGACAGTGGGGAAGAAGAGGAGGATAATGGTAGTAGACGTCTGAAGACAACGACCAATACTCACTGGGCGAGGCACAATCAAAAGTTGAAGGAAAAAATTAAAGGCAGGAAAGAACTGAAGACGGCGGAGCAGGTGTTGAAATTGAGAAAAATACAGGAGAAAAAGAAAAACAGGGGAAAAAAGGGAAAGGGCAAACGAAAGGGGAGATAAGGATGATAAAGGAAATTTGTAAAGTGTGTTTAAGACATAATAAATGGAATGAATGAAGGATTTTAACTCAAGCCAAGTCTCGCTATATGGATGTTAAATTTCTGGCGCATACCACGGGAGACCAGTGGATTTTAAACTTATCACTTTCTTTAAGTATCTTTTTTTTTTTTTTCCTCTCTTTAAAGCTCGGTTGTACGTCCAGCCGATCCGTTTCTAGATCGTTTTAGTTTTTCTATTTTTTCTTTCCAACGGTGTCTATTTCGCAACTCACCTTTTAAATTACATACATCTCCTGAAATGATGAATATATATTTGAGAAGGAACAAGAGAAAATTGATAACAACATTTCCGAAGAGTGTTTTTTCAAATACTGAATTACTTTTATTTTTAATAATTTGAAAATTATATCTTTTCGCGCGCCACCGAATTACGGGGTTAATTGTGCAGTGCTTCCCTCTAACGGCACAGTGTACCCTCACTCAGCAAGGTTTTTCCCTCCATAGAGCCTCTCCGATATTCCGTACTTTCTCGTTTATAGCCGCGGCAACACTGTGGTTTTTAATAAAAGTATTAGTAGGAGAGGGGTCAAATATACGTCGGCAATTCCATTCCCAACCCGACATCCCGACGATAATCTCGAGTTTACGACGAATCCACACGAAAAACAACTCGCATAGTGTTCTGTTCTGTTCCGCGCTCCGCTCGTATATAGTCCCAATTGTTCTCTTTCTCTTTCTCTCGAGTTTTGTTAGCCGCGTTGGCAGAAACATCGCAGCAACGTGAAACTCCCCATCACATTACTAACTCGAATTTGTCTATTCAAAATTCGGACAACTCCTTGGTTTTTCTTCAGCTGACGCTCCTTCCCTCCTGCTACACTAAACAAAAAATTACAAAAATAAACACCAAAAAAATACCTCGAAATTGTCTACGTCACAGTGTGTAATCGAGGTTAAAAACATGAAAAACGTCAAAAGTGTCATGAATTCTTGCATTCAGTAAATCAGCGACCTGTGTGTGAAACTGTGGAAACAGTGGAGAAGTAGGGGAGTATCCCCGGAGTGAGGAGAGCATCATAGTTGTGGATTATCGTGGAAACCGAGTAGAATAAAAGGAAAAACTCCAAATTCTGTGTGACTGAAGAATTTCGAGGATTGTGCCTCATTATCACAGCGAATTGAGAAGTGACGAGTACAATTACTATGACCTCAACAAATTGATGAGCACTCCATTTTGTTGAATCCTGTTAGGATAATAAATGACTAGTGATGATAATATTATGAATAATTTAGTGAACACAAGATTATGAGGAAAGTTTGAGGAAATTCTTGGATTAGATGTAGGTAATGGGGAGTGTCTACTGTGACATATCACTACGTTATTTATGTTTGGCTTTGTGACAAGTGGAAACGTAAGGATATTAATGGTGAGTTTAACGTTTAATTGATATTTATTCAGCGTTTAAACTCTCCTGAGGTATAACGTAGTCAAAAATTTGCTTTTTTTTCTTTTTGTTTTCGTTTTCGTTGCGATCCGATGGAATCTAGAGCTTTTCATAGTGTGGAAGATTTCTGACAGCATAATTCCCTTGATATTGTGTAAACACACTTATTATCGGAATAATTGCATTTCTGTCGAGATTTTAACGATTGAGTTTTGTTGTGTTACGTTGTAGAGCTTATATTTTTGTCGAAAGATATGGTATTTTTTTTTTTCCCCCCCCTGAAAAGATTACTCATTCAGATATTGACGATGCCAATGAATGCCGAGATATCTTTCAGTAAATTATTTTTTCTCGTGTAATGACGAAAGTTGATTTCTTCCATTCATTTGTTGCTCTGTCTTTGTCATCTTTCTTAAATTAATTCATTTAATTACTGCAATAATTAATCATTAATAACCCGATGTTGCTCCCACATTGATTTTACATATGGTGTAGAGGGGCTGCATGGGGCGGGTCGTGGCTTTATAATTGTCAACACGAAATATTCTTCATATCTGCCTTGTATGTGTGGGGGAGGAGGTTAGTGCATGTGTGTGCGTACAACTGCCCCTGTATTCGTCAATCTGTCCCTGGTTAGTTGCTCTTCTTCCCTTTCTCCCGGCACACCCATCAGGCAACACAGCAGCAGTACACACTCCACCACTACAAATCATTTTTTTTTTTTTCCTATTTTCTTTTTAAGAATGAAGTGAAGTATTTTTAATGTATGAGAGAGAGGAACTTACGTTTATGTTCCTCTCC
This sequence comes from Psyttalia concolor, assembly GCA_030522845.1. NCBI lineage: Eukaryota > Metazoa > Arthropoda > Insecta > Hymenoptera > Braconidae > Psyttalia > Psyttalia concolor. The sequence goes on from JAPYZM010001173.1 coordinate 25,858, forward strand.
CATGAGTTGAATCCATTTCCGTTCAGAGGAATTCCCCCCTTCCTCTCCCTTTCTCACTCTCTCTCTCTCTCCCCCCCCCCTCTTTTTTTTTTGCCTTGGCCATTCCGGGGGTTGGGGAGAGGGGGGTGAGCTCGTATCGTGGGAAGGGACGCGGTTTATTTTCATTTAATTTGTAATGTTTTTAGGGGCGAGGGTGGGATGTTTCAATGGAGGACTGGAAATTTTTACATTGCAAGTTGTGAGGAGGCCATGGAGAGTTAAATTACTGGGGAGGATCGTATGACGTTTTGAGGAGACAGGAGCTCGGGTTTGTGGTATTTTGTTGCAGTTGATTTGTTTGGATTGATAGATTATTATGGGAATGGAAAAATATGTGAAGCCGAATATGCTTTATAGTAAATTGGCTCTTTTTTTATATATATATATATATATATATAATTGTACATTGATTAAATATATCAATTTATTAATGTTCCATATTTATTCGTATAAATTTTCTATACATTTGAAAATATCTCGTCTCACTAATAATACAACTGATTCAAAGGAGAAATGGTAATTTCAACTCTCTAAAAATATATTAATTTTCACTCACCACAATAACGCCGGCTTCATTAATCATTTCATTTGCATGTACAGAATGTGTTTATTCGACTTTAGTCAATGTCACACTAAGAGTGAGAAAACTAATCAGTCCACTTATTCAGGCGACATAAACTTTTAAGCTTTTTAAAAGCACTAATATTTTGTTGAAATCACTGAACGCAGAAGGCGATATAGACTTGACTTGTCTGTTTTCCCTGAATATAAAAAAACGATTGGAGATATCAATTTTTCCTGTTAACTTTTCGTAGGTCCAATAGATAGTAAAGAAACTTAAAGACTTGGAACCAGCAATGGTGAGCTACAGATGACTGTTAGCCGAGTCGTTTTAGCTCTCGTCCATCTTTAATATGAGCAAAGCAGTAGGAGAGCCTACTGGTGGACAAAATCACCAGGAATGTGTGGGAAGCATCAAACGACACAAAGCATCAAACTGTAATGTGCCACTTGTACATGGCAGATCAAATCCACCTATCAACGTACGCAACAGACTGACCACTCATCAACGAAATCATAGCTTGGACTTTAGGTACATGTCAAAACTCATTATCCTTCATTCAATTATCATTATTTATTTATATTTCATGCTATGTAGTTTTTTACTTGATGTTTTTCACTTTAGCCACGTCGTGGAACGGCTTGAATTGAAGTCAGCATCGAGAGGTGGTTTTTGTTTTTTTTTTTTTTGTACAAGAAAATTTTTCACATCCATCAAAATATCCATATCAATTTTAAATAATAAAAGATTCTCTCCTTCTAATTTTAAAAGCTCGCTATTGTCTCTTTCCACTCCACCGCTTCATTATATAGATGTATTTTTTTTTTTTCTATTGTAAATTTGGTTTTTGCAATTTTACATCTTTTCTTTTGGGAATTTTGTTTTGCTCTTGAATCAATGTAAGTGGTAATGCCTCAGGTTAACAAAACTTTTCACATGGACTAAGTAAAGGCGAATGTTTCGCCTTTACTTCAATCTCACCATCCAACGTGACGCTTGTAAGATATGGAAAAAAAAAAAATACTGTTACAGGTCGATGGGGATCTTGCTGCCCCCAGTTCCGCAGATAACTGTAACCACCCTGACCAACCACCATCGCAACCGCAGCCTGGATTCAGCGCTGCAACGTATCCCCGAGGTGGACGTCACACCTTCACCAGAATGTGAGACAATTCCAGATATCTCCAAAAAATCCTCATCACCAACAATAAAACCCCGAAGTCGCGAACGCGAGGATTTGGCGAGCCTCGGTTCCGACGACTCTGGAATACTGTGTGGCTCTGATAGCGGCTCGAGCGATGCAGCAGCTGTGACCACTCGCGAATCGAGTGTTGACCACTTGGACAGCCGTGAGAGTCTCGACTCGTCATTGTCTCAATCTGGAGATATGGACAGTGTCGATATCACTGATATAGTCGACCCAGTCACAGAACCAATTAATATTTCTGGTGCTAAAGTTGTGATTATTACAAAGGAGACTGGCAATGATGACAATGATGAGAAGACTAAAGATTATGATGGGTATAATGATAGGACAGTCAATGAGGAGACAACACTAGGTCTTAATAGTGTTTGTAAGGGAAATGAGGAGGTGGTAGAGAGACAACTGGAATTACCAGGAACAGCAATTGTCCTCTGTTGTGGCTCCACTCAACCTGAAGAAGTGGAGGCTGATAAGCCAGTAATAAAACAGGAGACTGCACAGCCCAAGGCCACTGAGGGCTGCTTGCTGAGGCTGTTCGAGAGTCAGATCTTTGATATGTCGATGGCAATCTCCTATTTGTTCAACTCGAAGGAGCCTGGTGTCCAGAGCTATCTTGGGAACAAATTGTTCAGCTTCAGTGATGTGGATGTGGATTTTTATTTACCACAACTTGTATTAATGTACATTCAGTTACACGATGTCACCGAGGTGCTTTATCCCTATCTTGTTCATAGGTGTAGGCAGGCAGCCGATTTTTCACTGAAATGTGCATGGTTGTTAGATGCATACAGCTCGGATGCACATTTACCGTCGAAAAAAAAATCACACGGGACCAAACTGAAGAATCTGATCCTCTCGGATGAGCTCCGAAGAAATAGGAGAGCTGTTGACGCAACGAGAAAACATAAGGTTTCCATACAGGGGGGAGGTATTCAACCAGCAGCTGCAATGATGGCCTTACTACCGACACAACTAATCACTTCACCCAATAAAAAAACACACCAAAGATCACAATCTGACGCTACCGGGCTATTTCAATCATTGCGTCGTAGTAATTCTGGTATAATAAGTAAAATAAACCTGGGAGATCTGAGTTCCGGCCGAGCATTTGACAATGGATGTACCTGTTTCCACTCCTGCCAAGGTGTAGTGAACGACCTTCGAGGCCAGAAGACTGATTGCTTCTGTGATGCACCACGTCTAGCTCCAGAACTTGAATTCATTCAGGCCCTCATAACAATTGGCAAACTCCTCGGTACAATACCCACTAAGGAAGCTAAAACAGTTCAACTTGTAGCAGAGCTCAATACTCTCAACCTCAACCTGCCAGCGCGAGTCTGGCTCCCCTTACACAGCTCCATTCCACATCACATTGTAAGAGTACCCCCACAATATGCAGCAGTGCTCAATAGTAAGGACAAGGCCCCTTACATAATCTACGTAGAGGTCCTTGAGGTGGAAGATCTATATACATCGCCAGTACCCACTAAAATCATGGGAAGTTCCTTACGACACACAAAGTCTGAAGAAAATCTTACTGGAAGTGAAAATCCCTCGGAGGATCCGTCAATGCACTCAACAACATCTGGACAAAACAACAATAACAAAACTCCTTCAAAGACTGCAATCAGACCGTTAACAACAAATCTATCAAATCCACCGTCGAATCATCTTTTCAGTTATCCCGACTTTATAAACGACGATCCTAGTGATTGTTGGAGTCAGGAGGACGATGAAATTACCCAGCAGTATCTTCAATTACGAAGACCAAGGGATAATAGGGATCGTGACACGATATCCCAATTGAGCCAGGATTCGTCGGATTCTAGAGAACCAATTTTTGTTCCCGGTGATATAAAGAGGCGGTTGAGTGAGATGGCAGCAACTCCTTCAGCAACTTTCAGTCATGATCCTGAGGATCCTTCAGCGGCTGTTCTCAAGGAGCCCTGGGAACTAAAACAGAGACGAATCAGAGCGTCCAGTCCTTATGGGCACTTGGCCTCGTGGAGACTACTTGCTGCTATTGTCAAGTGTGGTGATGATCTTAGACAAGAATTGCTGGCCTCCCAGCTATTGGAGATGCTGGGGAAGATCTGGCAGGAGGAGAATGTACCACTTTGGTTAAGGCCATACAAGATATTGTGTCTATCCAATGACAGTGGACTTATCGAACCCATTCTCAATACTGTCTCCTTGCATCAGATTAAAAAGCATTGTCAGTTGACATTGCTGCAGTATTTCGAGCGAGAATTTGGACCAGTTAATTCGAATGAGTTCGCGGTTGCTCAGAGGAATTTTTTGCAGAGTTGTGCCGCTTACTGTTTGATTTGTTACTTGATACAAGTCAAAGATAGACACAATGGCAATATCTTGCTACATAGTGATGGACATCTGATTCATATTGATTTTGGATTTATACTCTCGGCATCGCCTAGAAATCTTGGCTTCGAAAGTAGCCCTTTTAAACTGACACCGGAGTTTGTTGAGGTGATGGGAGGCAGTGGGTCCAAGAAGTTCCAGGAGTTCAAGGGGCTCATACTGCAGGGCCTAGTGGCTGCTAGGAAGCATATGGACAAGGTGGTCAATCTTGTGGAGATTATGCTTTCAGGTAAGGATTTTTTATAGAAAAAAAAAATAAATAAATAAATAAATAAAAATCATGAAATAACTTCCACACCCTGTGAAAAAATCCACTTTCATAATTTCCTCTAGGTTCGCAACTTCCATGCTTCCGAAGTGGTGGTGCAGCCACAGTCCAAGGATTGAAAAATCGTTTCCACTTGACTCTCACAGAAGATCAATTGCGACAACACGTAGAGGACCTCGTAGAGGGAAGTATTCACTCGTGGTCCACGAAATTGTATGATAGATATCAATACTTTGCCAATGGCACGCTATAATTACTTGTAAATTATTTTAATTAATAGTTTTAAGCTTTAAGAACCGAACCGAATCGAATCGTCCATTTCTCTTTGTTTTTCAACAGTAGTGTACTATTATCAAGGAAACTAATTATTTTCTCTCACTTGATTCATTGATTTGGTCACCCTTAGTGATTAATCAAATATATTATTAATTGTTCAATTGTACGGTTTTCATTTTATTAAAATGCCATCTCTTCCAAATGCTCTTTCGAATAATAATCCAGCATTCCACGATGTGCATAAATGATGGTTTGAAAGAATTAATTAATTCAACTAACGAATTCTCATGTCATTTGATAAATATTTCAACTCAAAATTATAAATTGTAAATATTGAGTAATTGATATATGTCATGTCTGATGTAGATTGAATAATTCATAACGACTTCAAATGATGTTTATTATTATGTTTTGAAGTGATTGAAGGAGAAAAAAAGGTACGCACTGCGTAGTCTGTGAATATCTTCATCTGAATCCGATGGAATGAAAAAATCATATGAAGAGATATTTTTTGTAGTGAATTTTCCCAACTACAAGAAATATCCTTCAATATATTCCTGAGGATGGAGCAGTTCGGGAGCCACTCACACAATATGCAGCATTCAACATACAGACATACTCTGTCTATTGTTTTTCTACCACTTCATTAAAATTCTTATTATCTCGATAATATCTACAGGATGTCTACAAGAAAATGGATTTTAAAAACTGTCGTAGGGAATTTTTTCACCAACGAATAAGTGTTTTTCAACATTTCCTTCTCAGCCCATGCTATTTCGAGTTAATTTCAATTTTTCATCATTTCAAAACAACTGTCCAAAGTAAAAATTTGAAGGTATTCAATCAGATAATATCGCTATAGCTTAAATAAAATGAATATTTTGTCGAAGGTGCCTTATTTGTAGGAACAAATGTAATGAGAAATTAATGAATAAACAAACAAAAACAAAATGTATGAAAAACCAAAAAATGCAATTGATGTAATGATAATCTGTGGACTTGTGCATCGTATGTATTACTCTATACATAAAATTGAATGAGATCTGTAGTATTTAAGGAAAAATCTATAGATTTTTTTAATTTTAATCGAATAATTATTGATCATTATTCACTGTCCGAGGGTAACGATTAAAAACGATTAATGATCGATAATTCGATAAATCCTACATTAAAATTAATTTTTAAAGAGAATTTGAACAAGCTTTGTATCGAAATGGTAAAACATGATGACACGATTCATTTTATTTTGTCAATTAATCAAACTATTCTGACTATCCCCTCCATTAGTTTCACAATAAAACCTATAATTAGCTAAACTGAGTCCTCTACCACCTTTTTTACATGACAAAATTTACTCTGAAATATTCAATAACTGCCATTTTTTTTTTTTTTTTTTTTTTTTTTTTTTTTTTTTTTTTTTTTTTTTTTTTTTTTTTTTTTTTTTTTTTTTTTTTTTTTTTTTTTTTTTTTTTTTTCCAATAATTATATGAGTTTTTTTTCTATGAGGCAATTCAATTATGTCAGAAACTAAATTACTTAGTAAATAGTAATTACTTTTGAGGCAATTTTTTTCCTCTGCAAAGCAGGTTTTCTGATATTTTATCCCAATTAAGAAAATCATCACACCGCAACTCCTTAAGTTTTGCCGCTTTAATTCAAAACTTTTCAATCTTAAAAAAACATCATCCAGCGATCGAATTATCCTAATAAACATCAAAATACTCAAAGCTATCCAGAATATATTAATAAACAAAAAATAAAAACACTATTTCCTACTTTATATAAATGAATACAAATTCATTACCTGATTAACAGGTAATCAACGCTAGAATCTTGAGGGATTAATCATGAAGGTTTTTACATGTTCTTATTGCGTATGATAAATTTATTATAATATATTGAAGAGAAATGCAGTAAAGGAGAACTCGGAAAAGTTTGAAGGCTCCAAACTACAATTTTGGATAATCGAAAGACAAAAAAAACACTGTTGAGTGAGGAAAATTTAATGTTATTGCCATCTTAGGTTTATTCAATTAGATAATTTTAAATTATTGTCATAGCCAAAATATTGTAGTTATATAAAAAGGAATCATTGAAAAAAAAAAACATCAATATATTATTTAAGAATAATTAAGTGTGGGTGAGGTAACAAAACAAGGCTTTATTCATTATTATTATTCTTGAATTATATTTATAAAAATATTGAAAATATTCAAAAATAATTGGACTAGTTGGGTGAATGCAAATTTGGAATTTCTAATTTTATATTCAATGTCATTCAGCCCTAAAGACATACTTCTTCGTTAATTATACAAATTTTTAATCATATATTAATTAAGTGTTAGTTAATTGACAGTTAATTTAAGGATTTTATTTTTTTTTATTGTATATTTATTGGCATAGTTGTGTTAATTGATCATATTCTGGCATCATGGAAAGAGGATTGAGTGATTAAATGAGATGAAAAATAAAACATTGCTCACAATTGAATTAATTAAATTGGTAATGGAAGCGGTTTGCAATACTTGAACAATTAATGACAATTCATTTTCATTGAATTTCGAGTGTCAAGTAAGAAGACGGGAAAATGACGAGTGTGTTATTTTCTGAGCTTGTTGCTGGAAATTGAATAAAGTATATGCATTTACATCTGAGTTTATTTGGCAATTTTTTGGTTTTTCCCTGTTTGGAGATATCTCAAAAGAAAGAGGGGGGAGAGAGAGGGAGAGAAAGGGATGTGAATAATAATTGGACTATAAACCAATAACTGAATGCACTAATTACCGTTTTTATTAAAATAAAATATAAAATTCATTCTTTATTAAGAACAGCATCAATTTTTTTCTTCTCTTCCAAATTACGATCTAGTCCCACAGTTTGATCGTACAAATCCGGATTGACAAAACTGCCTTCTTTGTCTACTATATGGAAAAAACGAGTGCCCTTTACTTTCAAAGAGATGAAAATCCCCACATCATTTCGGTCTTTCTTCACTAGAATCTGCGAAAAAAAATTGAATTTATTAATTCATGAATTTGTTTTTGACTTTCCAACGATTTCATCCGGTCATTTTTTGATGGTATTACGTCATTGAGGGGTACTGTTTGGGTGGTTGTGCCTTTAATAGGGTGATACGACACTAGAGTTACACGAGTTCCTCCTTTATTCAAGACTATATACTTGAGAGATCTGCGAGTGAAGAACCAAATCAAGCCAGAGGTGGCAAATGCTAAATTAAAAAAAGAACATATAAGTAACAGTATAAGTTAACAGTTAAAGCACAATGGTATATTCACCTGTGAATAGTGCAAAGATGCACAAAACACTCGACAAAAAGGCCTTTTTAAAATACTCCTTCCATGGCGTATTGCGATTGCGTATCGGAATAAATGTCCACGAAACGTAACTGCACGGTATCAAAATTATAAACTGTACAGCACTGAGAATATTCATTTTTATAAAGTACTTTGAATTCTCGTATTTCCAAAGAATAACATTGTTTGCTACGTTCGTATCCAACCGCCGGTATAATCCATCCGCAAAATTTCTTGTCAATTTTGGAGTTGAGACTTTGACGGTTGAGGACGTCAACTTACTACGAGCCAATTGATATCTGGAAATAAATGACAATTTTTTAAATCATAGGCAGTAAACAAATTTTACTCACTAGTTGGATAATTTTTACCTTGACGCAAACCCCCACGATTTGAATATTCCATAGCATCGAACGTTTTCTCTCATTTGAGGCAATTTCTCCTGTAAATTGGGACGTAGAGAAGAGGTGACCTTCATTGAATTAACGAACAGCATTATCTTCCTATTTTTTATTTCAATAGCTTCAATTAAAAATTTCCTTTATTATCCGTTATTTTCGTTTTTCTTGGACTTAACCTCACTGAGCGGCCTCTCTGCCATTTACGGCATTTACGCAACTGGCGATTGTTATATATATATATATAACAATATAAGTATATAGGTTAAGTCGCCGGAAGAGATGAGTACTATTATTATATAGACGTTAGCATTGGCTCAACAGTAAACAATATTTTCAATCTGAATTATTGGTAAAATTCACAATAAATAAATTTATAATAATTTTTCACAACCAATATAATTTATTTCGGAATTGAAGAGGATGTTCGGTGAATTTTTGGAGACTAAGTAATTCACTAAATAATTCATGAGCCTTTGCATATTAAAACTATAAATATTCAATAATAGTGAAAGAGTTCTTGCAATTTTATATGGGTAAATCAAGTAAATTATCTGGTTTCCAAGTACAATGAGCAGGAATATCGACAGCGTCGGGAAGATGACGCCCTCAAGGAAGTCATGGGATGTTAAGAGACCACAATTTTCATCAGCTGCCAGACAGGTGATAATTGGCAGTCAATAGTTTATTTGTCAGGGATTATTTGTTTGTTTATGATTGTATAAGACATGGGATAAGCATTTATTTTCTAGATATTTTTTATTTATTTTTTTATTTTTTTTTTATTTTATTGTCAAGTTCAGAAATAATTTATCGGTTTGCTATTTAATCGATCAAGGCTAATACTACAATAACGTTGTCAAGTATATTGTCAAATTATGGACAAAGAAAGAGAGTTTTGAATTGCCATAATTTCCATTAATCTTTGTTATTTTACTCAGAGTACTCCAGCATCTTTGAATGATCGCGTGACCATTGAGAACCAGGAAGCGACAGTATCAATAACGGTAAACTCAAAGGGACACAAAATTGCCCAAAAACTGCCAAGAAATACATCACATACAAATACCGACTTTGAAAATCAAACTGAACGTAAAAAACGCTCGTCAGTATTGACTGAAAACAAAAGCAATTGGCTTGGAATATTTCAAGGACAGACAAAAACCTCGTTAAGGCAGACCCAACGCCAGATGAATGGGGGGGGAATGAGGGGCTCAAAGACTGCACGTCCATCATCATCATCAGGAGATTACAAAGAACTTAGAAGGGCCAAAAGTGATACACCATCCGTGCAACTCTCAGCCACGTCTGTTGCGAGGAGAGAGGGCGCCGAGACTCTATTCGTTGCTGATAAAGGGGTGCAATGTGGGGGACTGTTCGACTCTTCAAATAAAGACTTTAATTTATTGACTCCAATTACAACTATTGGATTTCTGATGAAGGAACTTGAGAGTTCAGTTAAGGATGAAAAGTCGAGTATGATTTTATATCAGATGGAACAAGCCTTGTTGAGAATACCCGGAGATACTCGAAAATCTAGTCCAGCCGTGAGTTATAATAATAATAATAATAATAATACATACATACATACATATTCATGTAACAAATTGCATCAACTTATAATTTTTGATTGTAAAATTACAATTGACCTACTAGTTCCTCATAATATTCGTCACATAATTTTTTTTTCAATGGTAACAGGATTTAGAGATGATCCTAAAACAAAACCAACTGGAAGCCAGTGTGACTCGACTAGCGGCTATAGGCAAAGAGATGCAGAACACGTTAGAAACAACTCAGAAGGAAAAAGCTCTCCTCCAACAGTAAGAACTCATTGACAATTCATTAGTTTATTCCTTTGCCAATGCTGAAAAACTATCACATTCAGATCAGACCTAAAGTGTAACTATGAGTTAGTCAAGTTGACTCTAATAGATCTAATCCAACAGTGATTGGAGAAGCAATTATTTTTCGAACTAAAAGTACTTGGCAAATGGATTTTTTTTTTCTTCAATCATCAATATCTACATAGGGAAAAAAATCCTCTCCTATTGCTAAATTGCCTCAATTAATTAGTTGATGACCGCTCTGTTATTTCAACAGGCAGCTTGAAGAAAAGTCGCTCCAACTCGAGTCCTCCCACTGTCGCGAGGTTGAGCTCGAGGCCCTCCTCAAGGACCTACGTCAGAAACACACGGAGTCAATGAAGCTAGAGGTAATAAACAAAAAACTTGCCACTGATCTCAACGAGAAAAATGAAAAAATCCAATTCCTCCAGAACATCACAGCAGAATTAAAAAATGAACTCAATGAGCAAACCGAGCTCGCTCAACAACGTTTCCTCGATTCTCAATTTCTTAAAATGGAGAAGGAGAAATTATCTGTAATATCGTCCTTCAAGGACTCCCAGCTTATAGAGCATCGAAAAGCTATTAAAAATCTACAGAACCTCATTGGGGACCAATTGACCAGCATCAGGAAGGCCTCAAGATCTGAAAACTTGACTATGAATCCAGATGACAATTTCTTACAGGTGCTCAGCGGCGGGAGAGTCTCATCATCTCCTGTTCGTTCCTCAAACGATTCTATCGTCATGCTCCCAAATAATGAACATAATATTGTCAATGTCTCAGAGCCCTCAATCTCCACGATACACACAAGCACAGATCCCGGAAGGATCAATAAAAATTTATCAAAACAGTTGGAGACTCTCGTTAATGACTCTGAGAATGAGGTGGAGAAATTTAAGGAGAAAACGCATTTAGAATTCACATCAATTGGAGGAGATGATGGATCAAACATTGGTTCAATCCTGAAACCCAATGAGGATGAATTTATTTACGTTGTTCCTGAGGTCATTCATAATAATAATTGCGATGAGGTTGATCGGGGAGTGAAGGAGGTGAAAAAATCGAGGGGAAAATTAGCCATGGATGAGTGGAGAGAGGGGAGAAAGGGGATTAAGGAAATTGAGATGATGTATGCGAATACTAGGATTAATAGTAAGGTTGAGGTAAGAGTACCGAGCCCTCCCAGAAACTATCCTCATCCTGATTGGAGTGACAGCTCACTGCCAACTATGAGCATCTCAGAGTCGAATTTAATATGACTGAGAGGTAGGGAGCAGACAGCTCAGAGAGCTCATTAAGGCTTCTCATTCCGGTTTATTGTAGGTTTGTAAGGATATTTATTTTTATGCATAAGAGAATTCATTAAGATTGGGTTCTAACAGAACTTTTCTAACACCTGCAAGTCATGTTGGAAATTATGAAATATTGTTTTGTTTAAAATTTTTTAATTAGATTTTTTCCAAGATCAACACTCAACACTCAACACTCTTATCTTATCTCTACGCCCTTTACGCCCTTACCTTTACATCTCCCCAATATACCATAATCTCTATCTCCACATATTTATAAAAAAATATTTGAATATTTTCTACAATGTTACGGCACATTCGACCAGTCTATTAGTTACAGAAATTTTTTTAATTAAATGAATAAATAAATTTAGTAATGCTGATTGCGTCGATCGTAGTAGTTGGATGAGTATTTACTGTAGCGATCGCTTCCAGCATCGTCGGGGTATTTTTCTTCGGCTTTATAGTGAATCTCTGGGGCTGAGCCCACCTGTTTCTGCCAGTACCTCGTCCAATAAAAATCTTCTGGATTCACGTCGTGTGGATGTTTGGCATTTCTGAACACGTGCACGCAATATATTAAGCTTCCTATTAACGTGGCAAATCCGAATATTAAAAAAATTATTCCGAGAATCCTGCAAAAAATATACTAATTATTATTATTATTGAATTTTATTAAGAATTAGGGGCTATATTAATTGTAAGAAGTATTAAGTTATTTATAATGACTAATTAATTGAATTAATTCAGATCGCTATGATGTTATAATAATTTATATTTAATAATTTCTAAATCAACGATTCAAATGTATATTTACCAGACAATAAGTGGATGAAAGATTTGCACGACTATAACAAAACCAAGCGTGACGAGAATAATTCCCAAATTAATGAGAAGCAGAAGACAACACATTCCTTTAGTATTCGGGCAGAAAGGATTTGGTGTGGACATGGTTTCAACAACAAATCCACCGTGTCTCGAGGTTTTAGTCTTTACGGTGGATCCATTTGAATTCCCAGATCTTGCTGAGCCATAACTATAATTACTCGGCGCTCGATATCCATATCTGGAGCTTGCCACTGGACTATGGTGTGCCGACGCTCGACTGGAATAGCATAAGTTGACCTTAACTATTGTATACCATTTTTTTTTTTTTTTTAAACGAGACATTGTAGCTAGTGAAGGATGTTAACCCCTGAAGGGAATAACTTCTGATAGATCTAAAATCATGAAACACACATAAAAATCAAAGTACACTATTGAGTTTTCCAATGGTGTGGCTGAAATTGCATTATCTGTCATACTTTTCAAATTATTTCATTGTCAACTATTTAAGTTAATTTTAATTATTGGGCAGTCTTTAATAAATATCTACGAATTGAGAGCTACCGAAATTAAAAAAACTCTGTTCAAGATTAATGCCATTTAAACTATTTGACCGCTCCATTACTGAATCATTCATATGCCTACCTAAAATCTGGTGTAGTTCTGTAAGCTTCGCTCGTAACATAAATTTCTGAATCTTGTGCATGTCGATGAACCCCCGGGGGTGAATCCCTCAGGTCTCGTTCGTTTCGTCTCTTCTCTTTTCTACCAGTCTGCAAGATGAAATTCAATTTACAATTAAAAAATCTATTTACCACTCAACTATTGATTCTTTCTGTTTCAATCGAAGCAATAAAAAGTATCTAAAAATAGTGATGATAAATATCTGATTACCATATCATTTGGCTTGTGTGCTGATGCATACTCTGAGGATGTACGTACGGAAATGGCCCGATGGCTCTCCTCACCGTCTGTAGAATAGCCGCGATGTGGATCCCTCCCGTTGTGCATTTGGTATTCGTTGTTGTGACGCATTGTTACCTGGCCGATGTCTGTAACTTGATTATACACGTTCATTTTTATTTACCATAGATTTTGCCTCGAGTGTAGGTACAAGGTTAAGGTACGCCCGCGTTCAACCTCGTCCTCAATTATGTAATAGAGGACAAATTGGAGAGATGAAATACAACATTGTCAAGATTTTCTTGAGCATCTTTGATTCTCTAGTATAGTCCCAAAGAGACACCTCATGGTAAATCATGCCAGATCCATTTTAATGACGATGATTCGATGCAAATTACTCTACACAAAGTTTGCATAATTTTCTCATAGGTAACGCATTACCTCCTTTGTTCCATAAAACCACACATACGAAGAACAATATCTTGTTCATCAATCTCTTGGTGTGTCGGTGAGTTACTTTCGCTTCTGACAATTGAGTCATCCTCACCAAACTCAAACTCGCATGCAGAGAAACAACAAAATTCCTCCATATATCAAAACAACTTTACCACAATAATTAAAACTCGGAATTTAATTATAAACTGGTTTAGTTTGCTAATAGAAAACATTTTTTTTTAAGTGCTTTTTGTGGTTAGGACGTGGAGATTTCAATGCCTGTATAGGTGAGTATTGCCTCATTCAAATATACAATATATAAGTTCGATGGATAATCAGGATTAATCAGATTGCTGACAATAATTGGATAATAATGGAAAAAAAAAACACATAATTGAATTGTTAGAGATTAAGAGTATTTAAAGTGACAGAGAAATTACTGCGCCTGTCAGCCTATAAAGAAATACGTTTTTCAGCGATAATTTTAAAGTCTCATAACTTGTCACAATTTTTCTTGAATATTCCGATGCTGTCACTGAACTACTGGACGCGAATAACATTTCGTTTAATAAAGAAAAAAAAACATCATCGCTATTTCCTGGATCATTCAATTTTCACGTAAAATCATTTTTTATTTCAATTTCAATTTGTGACCCATTTTGAACTTGAAGATGGTAAAAACACCCCTCTGACACTATGAACAATCATCAATGATCCCCACTTTCCAGAAAAATTAATAACAACTCTTCCATTTCACCTTTCTCCCCTTTAAAATCACCACAAAACAAGGGAATAGCATCCACACTTACTCAATTCCCACAATTTCCTTTCTTATATAACGCGATTAAAAAAAAAAAAACTGCCATCGAAGAATTTACCAAATGAAATTCACTTTCCCCCCTCTTTATCTTTAAAAACTTGATGGCAATAATTCAATGATTAACATTACTCTCACAATTAGTCCTAAAAATTAATAGATACATAGAAATATAATAAATGTTTGAAATAAACTGTTTTGTCAAACCTTTCTTTGTCTTTTTCCTCCGTCAAATGATTTATTTAGTTCAGCGACGACAACTTTCCGGGGATAATGAGGATTTAGGCAATGGGACAAATAAATCGATGATCGATATCATATTTATAGAATTTTGATTTTATCTATTTAGATTTTAGATTCTCCAAAATTCAATGGAGCGAAAACATTTGTATTTTTTTTTTTTTACGCCGAGTATGAAAGAATAATAATTTATAAAAATAGCTCGAGATTGTTACAACTGCGCGCTAAGAATGGAAAATATCTACAACAGCTTTGGTAGACAGCTAGGCACACTAACCAGCGGCAGAACTCAAGTTATAAGTACCTTGGAGGTTTTTCGCGTTGGGTAGAGAAAGGTGGCCATGAGACAACTATACCGCATCGTTGGATTTTACACAGCACACAGCTTGTGCCATAAAACTGCGGATGGTAGAATGGTAGAATGGTAGAATGGTAGAATGGCAGTGGGGATCAATTCGTAGTTGTAGGGAAGGAGTTGTTTTTGTGGATAAGGTACTGTTACCTATGTCGTCTTTTTCTTTTTAGCACTCCACTTGGTTATCGGGCTCTAGCAGGGGATGATTAGGATGCATTTCAAATAATTAGTTTCCAGCTGATCAGCGATAGAATCAATGTTTTATTGCATTTTACACAAGTACATGATCATAATTGCATACAGAAAAAAAAGATAAAGTAAAATATTTAAATATCAATTCAAGTAAAATAAAATTTGGAATGAAGAGACTCGCAGCTGAAGGACACCCCTCAACTTTACAGCAACACAGAAGCGCTGTGTTCCAGTCAAGTATGAAAGGTCTCCTACCTCTTCTAACAATTACAATGACAGATTAACGAAGATGTTGCGATGACGATGAGCAATTCCATTATCACTCTGTCTGACGAAAAACCACAAACTAACACGTGTCTACATGAATTACTTCACCACCATTGAGTAAAATCGTTGATATATTCTTAACGGTATAGCAGAACGAATAATAAGTATCCCTCCTCCCACTTCTATCTAAACGTCTCGCGACTCATGTTTAAAATGGCTGCCAAGTGACCCTACAGCCTCCACCGAAGATAACCCCAAGGGCAAATAATAAATCGATTAATCTCTACATAAATGAAAACGAATGAAAGAAAATGTAAATGTAAAGTAGGTTAAAAGTATACGGAATAATGGTGATAAAACTAGCGATTTAATATGGAAAAATCAAGGCAAAATGTTGTTTCGTAAATCCTCAATCAACGGTTGTGATCCAATGCTTTATGCAATTTAAATGATGATCAAAGACTTATCATTTAAATGTTGTTCATCAGAGTTATTATTCTTAATTAAGAAGAAATAACTTACAACGTTAAATTGAGGCGGAACGTCTACAGGGAATAATTGAAAATAAAATCCCTAGAGATTAAATTTTGCCAAGGTTCTTCGCATAATCAACTAACGAAACATTAACAGCTATAGGGACTAATTAATTCATTAATCCCTTGGCCTTGAAGAGATCCCTCATGAGTCCCTTGAGATAGCCAATCTCCCTGGATAGCTCTTTAACCTGATCATGAAGTTTCTCGTTATGTTCAAGCAACTCCTGTTCTTCTCCAACTATCTCCTTGATCTCTGCCTTTTTCTTTTGACGATACCTGGTGGCAGCATTTTTGTTCTGTTCCTTTTTCCTGACTTTTTTATCCTCAATACTGGGCCTAGAGTAAGGTTTGCCTCGATTTTTCGAATAATTCCTTTGGCCACGTTGTTTGTCTGCAAACCCTCCTAATGTGCCTGAAGAGGTGGTTGGGATTGTCCAGTCAGGATCATTAGAGTCCTCAGAGGAGGAATAGCTGTTGGAACTGGTGTAGGAGTTTGCTGGGGTCGATGGGGCCATATCTTCAGCACATGATCGAACATATTCATCCATTTCTGCTAGTTCATCAGCTACATCTCCGGTGACAGTAGATAAAGGCATCAACGAGACATTCTCAGCATTCCACCCTCCAGAGATCTGTTCCAGATAGGAGTCAGATTTCATGGCTGGAACCACTGGAATCATCTTTTGGGGAATGTGAGTGATCGGCATCACTTGGGGTTTGCTCATCTGGTAGTCCATGACCATTGGTTGTAGAGCGACCAACAGCTGATCATCAAAACCAATGGATTTTTCCGGGATCTCGTGTGGAGGTGTTTGGGGAGGCGTCAGGTGAGACACTGCCGGGAATATCTGGTGGCAGGCTTCCACATCCCCCAGAACTGTTTCGAACTCCTGCAGCATAGTTTGAGTGGTCTCCTGCTTGGGGGGATATGTTGGGGTCAGCTTTTGACTGCATTCTGGGGTCGGAATTTCCTCAAAAAGGAATTCAACTTTTTCCTCCAACCAGTCGGAGAAGGGCTCTGTGAATGAAAAATATATGTTATGAGTGATATGTGATATTATATTTTTGCGTAGAATCACGAGCTTACAAGATAATGGTTTAATTAGTGAAAGGATACTTCATTAATTTTCTTTTACGACTCAAATGCGGAATTTTTATTATTGACAATCCCCTCAGTCATTTGGTTATTTATGAGGTGGAAGGCGGAACCAAGGATTTGTTGGCGACTTGAAAAATACAGGGGAGTGGCCGGTAGTTTAAGGTTTTTTTTTTTTTTTTTGCAGGTGCATAAGGAAAATGATGAAAACTGTAGTCAGTCAAATTACGTGGGCATACTGATTAAACAAGGTAAAACCTATCGATTATCAATATCTTAGAAATTAGAAAGTTCTACAGAAAGTACACCAATAAAGTTTTTTTCCGTACTGCTCTTCACTTTTCCTCGTCCGGGAATTGGTACGGGCCCTTGCCCGAACTCGAAAAAGTGAAAATCACTACGGAAAAATATCGT
>JAPYZM010001174.1:0-32031 GCA_030522845.1 Psyttalia concolor
TATAACTCATCACACTTTATACCGAATCAACTCTTAAGTCTCTTAATTGATAAAAGAACGCCACTGTTCCCTTAAAATATTTAACAAATTCTTGGCTCGAAATTTGTAATATTTTTTACATCAGAGCACACATTTATATTTAATGTGTAGTTATGGATATTTAAAATGAACAAATATCCATTAAATTCGTTGGGAAATTGGTTGAAAAATTAAAAAATAATAGGACGTTTCTTGAATAATCATAATTTAGCGAGTATCTCATTGGCTGTGCATTGACACATGCACAAAAGAGAAAGTATGTAGAACTGTGTGATGTTTTGATGCCGAAAGTATGTGCAAAAGGATAAATATCCTGTTTTGTACACGTGACTGCAACAACTGCGGGACAGACTTACACATATGGCTACCTATTATTCCGACAACTATTTTGATAATTCATTACTAATAAAAGTATGGGAGGAAAACTGATCGTAACTCGATACTGTATTTAAATAGCTGAATCAACAATTCCTGATACTATCTCCTACACTATACTAACTAACAGATAGCCATAAAATAGAAATAAAAATTTGTATTTTTTCAAAATAGAATCAATTTTTTATTACCTCACGCATTTCAAGGTTTCTCATTTTTTTGGATAATTGGATTTCTCCGCGGAAAATACCAGCCTTTCACCTATTTCTACTCAGATACGTCACATATGAAATTTTAAAATGAGAGAAGGGAGAACTCAATCTACGGATAAATCAGTATCATAAATAAATAGATTCACTGAAAAAGATTCAAGCATTGAATACTTATAAGTCAAGAACTATTTTATTTACTATCATAATTTTTCCCCTCTTTATCAAGCGCTTTATCATTGTTTCGAGGGGGAAAAAAAATATCACTTTCATTATAAGGCGTATATATGAATTTTTTTCAACAAAAATTTAAGTCGCACCGTAAGAACTGAATAACATTGAAATTGACTGAGATAATGTTTTTGTAGACAAATTAAGGATACACAAAAAAGTATAACAATTTTATCTAGGTCGCTTCAGCTGCATGTAGCTGCAATACAGACAAAATAATCGTTATAAAAATTAATTAAAGATTCTTTAAATTTCTGCGTAAAAAGATGAAAAAATTATCAGTAACACGTGTTGTATCTATAGATAGAGTTGACAAATACAAACATAATGAGGAGTATTACTTCAATATTTACACAAGAAATTTCTCAACACGAGAACATTCCTATGCCATCAGAGTATCTAATGATTAATTTTTTGGATTTTCAAAATCAAACGTTTCTACTGATAAATGATTATGCACTTTTTCCATAATTAACTCATCAAAAAACCATCAATTTAATGACGGAAACTCATTGATAAGAAAACAATGACCTCGTAGCCATTCGCCACTGTCCCATTTTTCCTTATCAAAAACAAAAAATAATAAAAATGATATTTAAAAATTGTATCTGGGGTATCACATACATTTTTCTACCTCATTGTAAGTTTTCCTATTTAGACGAAGGAACACAGATAAATCATTGATAAGTCATGAAACCGTTGGCCATAATCAGAGGGATCGAAAACCCCTATAGTACAAAACAAATTATGATACCGTAGATTTGAATTAAAATAAAAAGATTTTTACTCGGATTTAATCTAGTAGCTTATACAAGAGGGAGGTAGACTGCGGATTACAACGAGAATAGTTGTGGAATTGTTTGCAATTGTTTCCGAACGGCTAAATGGTTACTCTATAACCATTGCCAAATGGAAGAACAAAACTTGATTAATTATTAAAAGTATAGTAAAATAAAATAAAGGGAGGCATCTATATAGTACAATATAAACGCACTGTCCATCATATATATAAGTTTCCATCGAAATTAGCTTCCATACGTTTGGTATTTAAGAATAGAAGAATTATATCAAACGAAGATGAATTTATTTCATTCCCCTGAGAAGATCGTGATACTGTTAAACAGCCCAACCCAAAGGGCGAAGGTCAATTCAATGACCCCGAAAAACAAAAGTCAAACTTGAACCATATCTCTACATTCTTTTGACACTATTTATTCATGTTCCAGTGTAAATGTACTTGCAATTTTGCCTTACGATAACTCATCTCATTATTTTCCAGTGGATGAATCCATGCATAATTGGGACCCCGAACTGCGACAAAACAACTCCATTATCGAGCGGAACAGTCATTTTAACCGAAACTTTCTCTCACCCTAAAATTTCTGTATATCTTTCTCCCTTCAATCTATCTAATCAACGCGTTCATAATGACAGCGAGCACATTTAGTAATCTATAAACTCTATTATTTCGAGATTTTTTGATAAAAACTAATAGCTTTAGAAGTGTAAGTGGTATTTGTTGTTTTAATAGCAGTCGATTAGTATAAAACCATGCTGAAAGGTTGTGAACATATTCAAACAAATATTAATATACATGGCTCCGGGATTCTGACATTTTTTAATTCTAATTGAGGTCAATGAGCTTTCAGTTCTTTCAGTCAGAGTGGTTCCCCCTCTCCTCTCTCTTAATTATATCCATAACGAGGAGTTAATTCTAGGGACATATTTTGAGGCCTTTGTTGTTGTGGGAAATTTCCTCAGCAACTCACATGCTTATCATGAGGCAAAATACATTTAGTAACGTACAATAATAAACAAATTATTCTTATATTTTTCGTTCAACTTAATGGCTTTAAAAATATACGCATAACTAATGCTTTAAATAGCTGTTGGTAAGTACAAAACATCCGGAGGGTAATCGCGTCCACATCTTCTAAAAAATTTTAATGGAAGTTCTTCCTGACTGATAATTATTGAAAAATTTGTAGAATCATGTTCGTTATCAAACTTTCCTGGTTTTTTCCCGTCCACATTATTCTGCTAGTGGTTCCAAAAGTTGTTATAGTATAGATATCGGGGACAATAAATGGAAAAAATCCAAGTAAATTAAATGCTCTCAATAACACATAGAGACAAAGAACAATCTTGAAAAACCCTGACTTGAGCGATTATATACAATTAACTTTGAAGGTGAAATTTTACGATTTTCATTTTTTGATAAATACCCTCAAATATTGCTTCAATAGTCAAAATTGTAAATCATGTCACCAGGCTCTATAAAGCACCAACCTAATTCTACTTGGTGTTGTTCGGAAGCGAATTTGGAGCGTCACAATATGAAATTCATTACATCCCACAACCCATAGAGTATTTCTCGGTTCAAGTGATTATATTATAAAGTCACATTTATCAAAAATAGTTAAACATGAATGTTTAATCTGCCAGGTATTAGATTTTGATGATAAAACTTTAAATAACAAAAGGCTCTATATTTTTCATTGCCCGTTATACGTTGAGTTCAGTTGAGTACAGTCTTGACGAGAGAATTCCCCGTGGCTCGGATTTTGTTTCTTGTATGACAATAATCACAGCGAAATTGGAAATTATCGTTTCGTTTGATACCACATAGTAATAATATTTCGACGCACACATATTCTTTCTCTTCGAATAATATTTTTCCTACTTTACTCGCTATCTATAGCATTCTATCCGTTTATCATAAACTACTCTCTATCTCATAGAATCAGGTTTTCAACTTTTATACTTTATTCAATCCTATCATTGATTTGCTAATGTAGAAAAACCAGTTAAGTGGGAGGTGTGCTCATTATTACGCTCGATTGAAGGCAAAACTAATTCATTAGAGCACACTTGCTTCCCCTCCCTCCCTCCCCCCCCCCCCCCCTCACACTTGCTTGAGCTAACAGAATTGTAATTAATTAATCCTGATTTGAATAAAAAAATCCTTCAAAGAATACTTTACATTTGAAAACCTTCATATTTATTTCTCGCTCCAGACATCGACTAGTATAGTATATAGTATAACACTCACACTTGAAATCATTCAAGTGTAGATAACATAAATTCAGTTCGATAAATAACATCAATGATCCATGAATAAGTGAAAGGGGAGGAGATGAGGTCATTGTCTCATTTTTGAGTTATAACTACAGTCTGTGGGCCTTTGATTTATCTCCTCTCACCTTTGTCTCAATTTTTCAATTTAACTTCGATTCATACTTTTCAGGCATTATCCTCATTGTCATGTGGTCAGCAAAACCACTAGTATCCCTCTCCCCCTAGCCCCCCTCCCTCTAAATTCATCTCAAGTCGGCATATACTTGCGTCCATGTGAATTTATAATGTATTATAAAGGGATGTTAAAAATTTCCTTCAACTAAGAGCAAACAGGTAGTGGGGTACATATGATGGAAACCTACCAGCATAACAAATCGCCATTATCCCTCTCGATGAACTCCCCAGACGGATCAACTACTCTAACAAAATGCAATAAAACTTGGTCTCGTTACCGTAGAATTGAAGAAAGAAAAACAAAAATGCAATTGAGAATAAGAAGCGAAGAACAATAAAATTATCAATTGATGATTCTTGCGCTGGATATTTTAGCCGTGGTCGATGGTTATCTTCGGTTGTGCTGTACAAGGTCACTTCGGCGGCGTTTTAATAATTCACCACTCAACCGTTGTACGTATCCAGTCTTGAATATATTGGTCAGCGTCTTTTAACCAATTTTTGGGAATTCACAATGATTTCTCGATTCCACTTGTAACGATATGTGAACTGCATACTACTGTACAGCATTAGCACACTCCAACATTTAGATGATGTGGAGTCACGGTGAAGCTTTAATGATGCCAGTATCACGGATTTTAATCTTCTATTTTTTAAGTTGTATATGCATTAGTAATTATTTTGTAATCCTATTTTGTAAAAACACTGTTCGTATGTTCAACCGTTCTGGATGAAAATGTTCTTCGGTAATGGCTGAATTCACCACTCAATTGATCTTCAATTAATATGTTCAATTAATTAATAAAATGTCCAAGTCATTGATGTCACTGATGGCGATGGTTTCAATGGAATTTAATTGATAAGATTTTTTAACTCAATTTTTCAAACTCCCCGACAACAAATAAGATGTAAGTGTAAACGAAGAATGTGAGAGTAATTAGTTTGTACTACTTCG
The DNA here is from genome assembly GCA_030522845.1 of Psyttalia concolor. NCBI lineage: Eukaryota > Metazoa > Arthropoda > Insecta > Hymenoptera > Braconidae > Psyttalia > Psyttalia concolor. The sequence goes on from JAPYZM010001174.1 coordinate 5,062, forward strand.
CGCTGACACGATTCAACTGGTAGCGCTGGGTTCTCCGGCACTTGATCAACTTGAAGAGAAGGCTAATGATGAGGAGAAGGAGAAGGGGATTGGTGGATTGTTAGTGGGGGTAGAACAAGTTTTAACGCGCTTTCTGTCCCGTGGTTCATACTGTTGACCCGTGCAACATAGAAAACCAGCTTTTACTTATCTTTGGGCTTTCCCTCCTTCCTTCCTTTCGAGACTTTTAGGAAGGTGGAGGGAGGCAGGGAGGGAGGCAGTTGGCCTGATGGAGGTTGACCACTTTGTCTCGCGAGATTATTATTATTATTATCTCTGTAGTATTTGTAGGAATTATTCAATGATTTCGCAGATTTTGGTTCTTTACCAAAAAGGTTTGACAATTTTGAAAGTACATTCAATACTTTCTGTTGATTCAAAAGTCCCTCGATTCATTGCAAAATATCAGATCAATTTTTTTATAACTACTCAAATAGTTCGGGGGAAGAACATATCATGGTTTATATGAGCCGATCGATTTTTCAGATATACTAATACTTATACAACGATTTTAACGAACAAATTCAATTTTTCCTTGCCTTCTTTGATGTATTCATCCAGTTCCTCCAGTAATTTGGTAGCAACTTGGGCACGTGAGGGGGTCTCATCGTACGGAGCTCCATCGCTAGAATCATTTACACTTGATGATGATGGTGATAATGATTTGTCATCGGCGTAAAATCTGTCATCCTCAGTGTCGCCAATTGATGCCCCGCTCGGGGATACCGGCTCCACTTTCCATATCCAGGGTTCGTAGGACATGGCTGCTGCTTTCCGTCTCTTGGTGTAACAATGATAATTTTATTAAGATTGATTGCGGCGTCGGTAAGACGTAGCTCGTTATGAGCGCCATTTTGGCCCTGGAAATAAATAAATAAATAAATTAATTAATTATTTAATTTGATTTTTTTTTTGTGGCGAAGAATTGTATCAGTGAATGTTAATTTTTTCTGATATTGGTTTAATCCTCTTGTTTAGCGAATTCTATTTATTAAAGGTAGCAAATGAGAATTCCTCTATCATATTCAAGAAATGCCGAAAGTAAACCTTGAATTCTCTGGATTATCTTTTTGATTCTGCATTACCGATTAATTATGAGCTTCTACGCCTTAAATATGGACAGTGGTAAACATATGGAGACATTCATTTTACAAATCCTTTCATTTTAAATTGGTGCCCTCATCTCTCTTCGCGTTCCCTCGCCAATTCATAACAAAAAAGCCTCACTGAGCATGAAGCAATAACAATAAATGCGCCGATTAACATTCATCAATGCTCTACATGAGTAAAAAATGATGTGGATAATAAATAAATCATGGATTCTCAGAAAATTGGAAGGAAATTGATTGGATTGTTTGTATTTTCGCGTTTTTTCAATTTTTTATCCTGTCTATGTACTATTAACCTTTATGATGCAATCTTTCATGACGTCATAAAACAGAGCAACTCCCCCTCCCCTCTCCCTGCTCAAACACCAAAAGTAAAACAAGAAAATTTGGTCAACAACCAATAATCAATGTGCATTGTTATGGTCCATTTTTATTAAAAACAAAAATCGCTAAATTTGGATGTTTTCAATAATTTTTGATTTTTTAAAAATAATTTATGGCTCATGGCTTCAAAGCATCGATCGCGATGACTCACAAAATGGCGGACAGTATTTAGAGATACTGAACATATACACTAAACAATCACATTGCAAGGAGTGAAAATGTTAAAAAATTATCATTAAATAATGGAAAAAAAAATGACAGATTGTTTACTTACTCCATTTTTACTGTTGTTGTATCGGCACACTTGCGTGTGCAAGCCGGATCCCGACTAGAAACCCATCTTCACTGTAGAGAGAGCGGTTGGAGATGTATAAACGTCTGCTTTCGGTGTTTCATGGAGGGAGAGTGAGCGAGCAAGCCCGTTGCGGAGAGAATATGGCCACCGCCGATTTGGGATCACGTGATTCAATGGAATTTCTCCTGTTTACGGAGGGGGGGAATTACGAATGCAGTTGTGGTGGCAAAGGGGGCACATAGCGTATATTCGTCACCACCAAGCAGTACTGGTATATAATACTACTCTCTTTTATTAAGCTTCTACATCACTCAGAGTGTGTACATACTTACTCGCAACCATTCTTTCTCGACGGTGAACGTATTTATTTGTTGTCGTCTATGTCCCAGTTTTGAAACAGGTCCTACTCGTGGAACAGAACAATAACATGTTGCAAAACTGGGACTTTATAATAAGTTCCATAATTGTGATGACATTGACATAACCTGTGAAAAGATAGGGATAGGGATTGGATACCTTGGCTGCTGGAAAGTCGACATTAATGATATTCTCTTTCTCAAAACAATTGCCCACTTGCTTTATAAGTGGTAATTGTGTTTTGGAGATTTTTTTTATGGAAACAAGCAGATCTTTCCTCATTTCTACCAATTCCATTGTCAATTTCACGTCGCGTATTTTTTCCTTATGCTATAACACGCACGCTAAGCCTATATCATTAAAAAACACTTTAATATTCATAAATTCCCAGACGTGATAATTGATAAAATTAAATTCCAACTCGATAACAATCATTCAAAGAAAAACAATTTGTTTAGCTCTGAATACTAAACAAAACTACGTCTTGAAAAATGAATGCACCTCTATTTACACAAGCGAAATTTTTCAGTAAAAATTGACGTCCTGTTTGATAAAATGAATTTAAAAAGTGATGGATTTTAAAAATCAGCAATGGGATGTTGTTTGCAATCACGTCTCCCACCACTCCAAAAGCACTTTTCTGCAATTGTAACGAAATATCCTATTATTTTAAAACATGCAAGTTTCTTAGTCAGACTATATTCACGAGTCACGTAGTGATGATCAATATAAAATTGGCGAATTTCAATTTCCTTCCACTATCCCACCAAATTAATCCGTTTAAATTCAATGAATTTGAAGGAATTGTTTTAATCAAAGGAATGAGTCAAATCATTCAAATAGAAATAAATATTTTATTGTATTCAAATAAACTTCGCTTCGGGTGATTTCTTCACGTCTGCTTAAAATAGTTTTTAACATTATTTGACATAATTTATCATTTGATAATTGCAATATTCAGGTTTTGTTGCAATCTTTATATACCTGAAACTCTTAATAATATAGTAATGCTCCACTGGGGTATCATCTATGTTCCCATTACACACTTTAACAATAATTATTCCAACTCCTAATCAATAAATTCACATTAATTTTCCTTGAAAGTTTTATTAATTTACATTATCGCTGTTTGTTTGTCATTTATCTATTTTAAGACCCTGAGAACTTCAATTCTACAACCGTGACCAATGCTCATACACCAGAAAAATTAATCAATAGAAATAAAGAGGAGTAGAGAAAGCTGAGCAGCAAGTCGATTGATACATGAGAAGGTAAAACGTAACCCAATATAATTACTACCTCAATGATTGATGGATTTAGGTACAATTATTTGACGATTTTCATTTCGGCACAAATAATTTAAAAAAGCAAAAAGAAAATAATTAGATGGATTTATCATTCGTATTAATAAATTACCTACTGCAAGATATGAAAATGAAAATAGCAATGAAGGTAATGTGAAAAATATACAGCATATAAATATCCTTCAGAACAAACGTTCAAAAAAACATCTCTTTGTAGAAAACTTTCTCAGCTACAGGTGTTTTCTATCGAATATTTTATTTATTTTACGTTCTACCAGTTCCCCATAGATTCAAATTTCAAGCAGATCTATACATAATACGAAAGATCGAGACAAGGATTCACGAGTAGTATTCCGTTGGCGCAAATGGCGTAGAGCGACTCTTACTGTACAAAGTCAAAGTGCGGATGTATCACAGTTCAATAGGGAATGTTTCCCTATTTTTTTTTTTTTTTTTCTTCTCAATCAACCGAGATTCACCATCTTCTATAGAGTTTCTTATTAATTATTTCACCTTTTGTAATTGTCATTATTCTCACTTCCTCTACCTTTATCTCCAAATTCAAATAACAAATGAAATAGTAAAACAATTCAAGTCAATTTTGGCTATGTTTCCATTTTCAATGAATATCTAGGAAATTTTTGAGGGATTGTAAAGTTTTTGTAAAGATCTTTTTTGCAGAACGAACCTCTTCCAAACACTATGAATATACCAGTCAAAAACTAAATACTTGAGACTTTGCGTTGGCTGTCATTTGTTTTAATTTTGTAGAAAAAAAAACTCAACAAATTTACGCACAATTTAAGAGGTTTCTTCTATTAACACTGATTAAATACTGTCCATATGATATCGATTGCGGTTCTTAACTAATGAAATCTATTATTGTTCTTATCTAAACGGCTGTAGAAAGCATATAAAATTGAATGTTTTAGAATGGATTATATGTGGCACGTATCAATCAAAAAGTCCGAGTATAAGATGAATTATTATTTTGTCAACATTTCAGGTGCAATCCCCTAGCATTGCTTGTTAACCCCTCCCCTTGGCATCAATCCTTTGGCATTAACTCAATGACATTAGCCTGTCATCGTATTATAAATTCACTATTTGTAGGCTTAATCAGCTAAATACTATTTAATCAGTGTTGATGAGCTAACTCTCCTTAAATGCCGTCTGAATGAGTTTACTTTTTGCGAAATTTGAGATTAATGAATTTTTCCGGAAATTCTCAATATGACATTAAAATTTTAGAAACTAATTGTGTTAAGATCGATCCAAAAAAAATTATCAAAGTGAATAATGACAAAATTTTTTTGTCTTAAAAAAAAAAAGAAAAACTTATTGCACAGTTTTGACGTTTGAGTTCACAATAACAATTTAAAAATCTAAAAATCCGCTTGTAGAATATACCATACAATCCACTTGCTACCCATGTCTCACTCCTTTCAACAATAATAATTACATAATAAAGATCCCTGAATAAACTCTTCAATGTCCCACATGGCACAATAACGGATAATCAATTTTTCAGTGTCGTTTCTTCATTTCATTTAAAAATCAACAGTTCCGATAATCAGCATCCCACTGAGACTATCACGTGTCTGACATCCTTCATGGTTTGCATTTTTTTGGAAGCAAAAACCCATTATACAACGGACTCCCTTGAATTTTTTGACATTTTTCCCCGTTTGTTCAAATTCAGCTGTTGACACAATTATAAAACCCATTCTAATTAAACAATGAGTATATTAAATTTAAATAAAGTGAACGAGCGATCTGAACTTATTGTGCAAGTTGAACTCCACAATGTACAATGAAAATTTGCAAATGTTCATTTTGAAGCATACAATGTGAAAAGTATAATTTGAGCATGTGGAATTAAAAAAAATATATTAACCAACGAAAATCCTAGTTAACAAGTTTCAACTAAGAGAAATGGATTTCAGATAGCTTACACTGTAATTTAATAATTCAGATTTACCGACATTTGCCGACAAGTTGAACATTTGATGATAAATCAAGGATTACAATTTCCGCAGAATAAAATTTTATGTAAAATATCCATAAAGTTCAATAAGAAAAGAAGCTATGGAAATTCGTCGGGTATAATGGGTCATTTTGTCGAAAAAATGCTGTGTCTATGGTATTATGGCTATTCCTCTCTCACTCTCATATCCAATTAATTGATTTTGGAGGAGAGCTCAAAAATAATTAGAGACAAGTCCCAATAAATCTGTACAGATTATTTTGCAAATATATTGGCATCTAGTAGGTCTACCTACGAAAAAAATATGACAAGCCTTGTTCTGTATATCATGAAATTCTACACCTAAAATTTCTGTTGACGTTTTTCCAAAAACCCTGACAGCATCCAAAATATTTGCAGAAGTATTCACTGCTCCTGTACTGATTTCAAAATAGAGATCTAGAAGCGTATAACGTTCAGTTGTCTCTCATTTTCCTTAGTTTTATTAATAACTAAATATTACTTAGCGGTAACCATTTGAAGAATAATCCTCTGCCTGAATTTATCGCTCTGAGTTAATCTCTGGTATCACTTATTCTCAACTCTTCTTTTTTTTTTCTTTTGTACATTGCCCACAAAGCTCTGGTGCTTTAACTCTCCGTTAACTCATGAAATTTTATTTATTTCATATTAAAAATGGACCGTATTTAATCTATAATGACATAATGACAATGGATAGTACCTGTAAATGGGGTACAACAGGAGTTTAAGGAGAACTCCAAGTACTCAAATTTTCCATCGGGAAAAGTTGCCTGGCCAATTTCAATCAAAGGTTTACGCCGAGTCTCGATTCAATATATCTTAGTATTTTACTTCCTATTCACTCTTGAAGATATTTCTAAAGAAAAAAAAAAAAAAAAAAAAAAAAAAAAAAAAAAAAAAAAAAAAAAAAAAAAAAAAAAAAAAAAAAAAAAAAAAAAAAAAAAAAAAAAAAAAAAATCTGAACATTGACATGAGTAAAATTATAAAATGGAAAACTTTGATATTACAACTGAAATTTTGCTGTTTAAAAAAATAAATGTTCTCTTTTGCTTGTGTTATTTGTTATTTGGAACGAAAGAGTGAAAGCATCAGTTCTTCATTTTTCTTTTACATCTGACTCTCCTTCATCACCTTCCTCAATAATTGTTGAATTTGACATTTATTGAAAAATAATAGTATCAGCACCGTAGCTCAACTCTCAGTTTCATCACACATTATCGACGATCTCGAGCAATTGTATATCGAGTTCAATCGAGCTGGGGTTGTCTCATCGATAGCTCGCAGCCTCCAACATTTCGACGAATAATTTATTCATGGGCACTTTACCGGTTCTGTAAACACTAGACCAGAATCTACGAACAATTCCGTCTGCCTGGCGAAGACTTGGCATTACTAGGAACATATTCTGGATCGCACGCATCGTCTGGCCCGGTCTCACTGCTGCCACGCAGTCTGATAAGGAGTTGAGAATGGAATCACGAAAACGATAGAGGGACTGTGGCTCGTCTAATCTGATGTCACTGTTTGTGAGGATTAAAGCCTTTAGAATATAGAACTCTTCTCTAGAGAGGTTGAGTTTCTGAACTCTTTCTACTATTTGGATACACTGAAAGAGATAAACGAGAAAGATTCATTAATATATGATTCTGTGAACGGGAGAGGGGCTATATAATAGTTTTTCAAATGCGAATAAAACGTTCTTCAAATTTCTAAATCCTCTTTTTGTTTTCTTCTTCAGATCAGTAGTTTTATTATTTTCTTAATGAGATTAATACTTAACTTGACGTATGATTAATTTTCTCAGATTTTAACTATGCTCAACAACTCAATGCCCAAGGAGATAAATTTCGTAGAAATGACCTTTGTGTGTGGTAACTGTGACGGTTCAACGACAAATTAATAAATTAAAAACAAAACGATAATGCTCGATAAGAAGGCCAAATTGTAAACCAGTGCTTTACATATACCAACTGGGTATACTGCCAGCTTTACAGATGTGATTCCATACAAAATTCAACGTCATTTATGATAAACTAGGCCTTTCTCTACTTACATGAGTAAAGAGCTCAGTGCAGTGACACTCTCTCGCAAGTCTCTCATCTAATGTGAAATCCTGAGCAAACCTAAGTCGGCCCGTGTTGGGGATACTCCTCCACGCCAGACTAAACGTCAAAATTTCCGCCCATGTGCTCTGGAGTAATCGCATTTGGTCGTTCAGTGCAAGGCCACTGAATCCAGGTATTTGTTTTGCCCAGCCTACAAGAAAAAACAGTTGTTCCTGAAGTAATTGTTGTGACCAGGCCGCTTATCACCATCATTACTATTATTATTGTACCTCATGCTCATCTCCATTATCACCTATATTGATATCGCATATTTCTACTGTTGTTCTCACTATTACCATATTTACTATATTGTCGCTTCTATTAAGGGTAGTTATTAGGCCCCCTAAAAAATTACAACCATGACGGCTACGGTTGATCATCCTCATATGAGAATCACCCTCCTCTTCCCGCCTAGCTTCTAAACTCGCGACTCCTCGCTCATCACACGCAGACTGGCAGCACACCAAGAGATGACCTTCACCCTACCTACAACACTGGATATGAGAACTGACGACACCTCGAGAGGCCCGCCGATCACCCATGACTACCGAACCCGGAAAGTGGGAATGTTTCCCCCTTTGTTTCCCCAGCCCTCTGCGACGTTCTATATCCAAAATCGACATAACGGCCGACCCTCAGTTGGTTCCTAATCGCCCCGGGAGACACGCGCCCAACCCTAACATTGGAACAACACAACAGTGATTGGATCTATTTGGAAATTAGATTTCGAGAAGTGTTCTGGGACCCTGCCGTCAAGTTCCTGGAAGGAAGGCCCCTACCCGTTTCTGGATCATACGGAGTTTCCACCGCTGTTGCCAAGAGTGAGTTCCTTGTTCTTTCCCGTCACTCCCGCGCGACACTCTTCGCGTTATCCAACTACATCCCTCTAACCGTGAGCCCGTCCTTTTGCCCCTTGTTTCTATTTATATTGTTTACCGTAGAGTCCGCCCCGTTGTCACCGTATTATAAATAATTAGCTGAACGAAAGAACTGTCTCGCGTACGGTTTGCAGCCTGGCCTTACCCCCGTCCCCTGAGAGTAGTCTTTGGCCGATAGTCGTTGGAATAATTCTAAAATATATCATTATTGTCAACAGAGCCCCCTCTTGTTTATTTGTGGCCCCCTAATTAATCCTAATTAATCCTAATTAATATAAATTAATTAGCTCGGTGGCATTGTTCCAAATTTAATTACCAATTATTCCAACAAGATCGCGATCATACAGATCCGATAACTGTCCCAATATCCGTTGATCCGTATCCAAGGTGTGGGCAAGATTGAACACTTGAAGAGTGTCAGGTTCACACGCGATCAACGCTTCAATCATTTTATTATCTGAAGAAATATAAAATCGATTAATCAGAGAGTCCTGGTGAAATTACAAATAAATTTTATAGGTTGAAAATTAACGTCAAGTTATATATCGAGGAATGAATAAGTGCAGCATCATTATAACAATGAAAGGAATAACATGAATCAACTAACACACTAAAATTTGCCTAATAAAGTCGGCAGGTAACTTACCACTAGTTAGTGGTAAATCATAAACAAAATTTTACAATTTTAATTGCTTTTCGGATGAAATTCATCAAAAATGGAAAAATTGTCTCACATGCTATTCTAAATTTTTAGTTTCAAATTTATTAACAATATAATTATTTTTCCACTTTCCTACCAAAATATATGTATTAAGATCAATTTAAACTAAATTGAAACAATGAAATTCGTCATGTCATTAACAAAGCAAAGAAAGAAAAAAATCAAAAACGAAACTCTTGGGCATTTCTCGTGTCAAATTATTTAGTTCATTTAGTTCAATTGACAAAAATTTCAACTTACTTGTAACTTCTCCAGCTCCCGACAATCCTACGTTGGCTTTAAAACATTCAATAGAACAAACAAGTGAACAAAAAATTAATAAAAATAAACAAACCATTATTTTGTTTAACAAATCGTAATGTCTTTCAGGATTAGCATACAGGGCCAAAGATTTGACAATTAGTTAGATAAAGTTGATGATTATGTGAGGCCATCAAGCTCTAACAAGCTCAGTTGTCAAGTGGTAATAATTTGATAAAACAAAAAGCAATGCAGGTTTACAATGATCAAATTCCAAGTTTTAATGTGAATAAAATGAAGAGCCTCTAGTAATCCCTAAATAATGAAAAAATACAAAAAAACGTTCTAGTGCGAAGGATAAAACTGGATCGAGAAACGATTCTCCGTTATTTTCAATGAATCAGAATATTAGAGGATGGAGGATTAGATTGTGACTTGGTTTTAAAAATTAGAAACGTTACTATTAACGTTCCACTCCCGTACTATTATTTATGTAATATTTAATAATAGAGATTCGATTGATAAATTGGGAATACCTTCTAGTGGCACTGTTTTCACAGGTAGATATGGGTCTGCGGCTCTTCTGTACTTCTGTCTTCCCCCTCTGACTCGATCCAGTCGAACGCCTTCCTTCAACATTCCTTGTCTCAGACATTTCTGGAATCTACAAGCCTGACAGGCTTTTCTTCTTCTCTTATTTATCTCACACTCGCCATTCGCAGGACACGTATACTCAATGTTCCCTGTGAAATTACTTGCTACTTTATCATGACATTCTTGCTCATTTTGCAGATAGCACCAAGTATGTGGAAAGTTTTCGCAGGCTTTGTCTTGCGAGCTGATACACTCAGAGAAAAAAAGTTTTTTGAGAAGTACGTTTTTACAAAAATTATTTTTCGTTACAAAGTCGAGAACTTGTTTCAGCTCCTCGAGATCTTTCGAATGCAATTAATTTCACGTCGATCGGCCGATTAGTTGCCGAGATATGGGGGACTAATCAAATCTAGTTACTTTGATTAATAGCTTATATAATATATTTGATTAATAGCTAATACAGAAAAGTTCTGAACAAATTAATAAAAGAAATGTTGCCAACATGATGATTGGTCCGCTCTGCTTTTATTTCTTCACTACCCAATTGTTCATATTTAATGTGATCGATGCTATCTAGCAAAGCACAATGATAATCAAATTTTACTGTTACTGATTATTAATTATCTCTTACCTTGTATCGTTCTTTTGAAAAATGCTTTGCAAGCCTCACAAGAGGCAACTCCATAATGGAATCCACTGGCTACATCTCCACAGACTAGACAAACTCTTCGGGGGACTATATCCTCTTCTTTAATGACTCCCTAAATGAATTGCCATAATTAATAAACTACAAATCATTGAACCATCCAAGCCACCAGATGATAAATGAAATGGTGCAATATAAACCAATTGCAAGTAAATCTGGAGAGGTGTTCTATTCACATATGTATTGACGACTTTCATTCTGCATCAGTAAAAAAATGTAATTGAATTAACTTTCCACAGTTTAGATCTGCAATTATCCATTTCGCCAATGAAAAACTTGATGCTGCTCAATCGAATTACAAATAAATTTGTAGAAACTGCTGTTTCTATATGAATGTCTGTATATTCCCCGTGCCAGGGGGAAGGATATATATGAATTTACAGTCAAGACTTTGCTATTTGTCATCTAATAAAAACACCATTTACAATACAAGTGAAAGAAAAGGCCACTTTTTATTGGTTTCGCGCACAAATAGCGGACTTTTGCATATTTCCTAATGAGGATAAGTACAGCATCTACCTTCGGCGGGGTTAGAACTCGCTAAAAGTTTACAGTCGTTAAGACCTACTTTTTTCACTTGAATCGTAATATCGTAAGATAATCTGTAAGTTTAAAGCCAGTTGTCTGTAATAATTTTCATAATATCCTTCAAAGAAACTTGATAAAACCCAGCCAATAGATATCATTTTGTTAACATTTTATATCCATCCGGAAGCGAAAAATGCCAATTTAATTCATCATAACTAAACTAATTCATCATAATTACCTCTGGAGTTCCTAATGGTTGTGTAGTTGAGGAACAGTGCTGCATCTCAGGACTTCCCGGACTCGCTCTTCCTCCACTGTAGTCTCCAACATCCATCTTAATTGTCACCTAGAATTCATGTTTTCACATTCACAACTGCAGAGAATCACTGTCAAAATAATTTCCTCATTATTTCATGTGAATATTACCTCCGAGATTGGTTGAATTGTTGTACTAGGTGAGCAGTCCTGGTGATAGCTCTGGCTTGGAGTCGTTGGATTATCCACTTCCTGCTTGATACCAGGTAGGGCTCTATTACTCGCTATCATATTCTCTGATGCATTTCCAGACATCATACAGACCTAAAATGCAAATTACTTGATCCGCAGTCATAATGAGAGACTTTAAAGAGATTTTATGTACATTTTTATTATTTGCCAGCGTCTCAATTTGTCGAGTTCGGAGATACTAATGATATTAATGGAATGAAAAATTAAGAGAATTAGTTTTTGTCCATGAACTCAACAATTCAGATGTATATTTTCCCAAAATTTTCCCTCGAAAATGTTTGTCATTGAAATGTGATTCTTTTTTCATTATATTACATTTATTCTGATAGTCAGGACGTGTCAAAATAAAACTATTTCATTTTTTTTTTTTTAACAAAAATTTGATTTTCTACCAGAAACGTTGGATGGTTTTTTTCCCTAAATTCACCCATTGAATTTCCCCAATTTACGACTGAATTGAGAGATTTAACGGCGACTGAGGGACGAGCGTGAAAAAATCCACCGCAAATCGTTTTCCTGTAAAGTTGTCTCGACGATTGCAGTTAAAAAATGCTTCGCCTCCCTATTTTTAAAGAGAAGACATTTTTAGCACCGACTACCAGGAATTTCACCGGAATAACATGTCATTACTGAATCTTCATTATTCTCCAAATATATCTGAACAACGATGGCCCGAGTTAGCCCCGAGTTGACTGCAATATTTTTCTCTTTTCTTCCAATTCAATTCAACTGCGGATGAGAAATAAAAATGCTAATTTGTGGCCAGTCGAATGAAAATGAGACTCATATCACGTTATCCTTGATCTTGATGTCATCTTGTACGAGGGGACCCGATTCATATGAAATAACTCAAGGTCATCAACTGCAGGAGTGAACTCTACAGAGGATTTTTCCATAAATATTACCAATAAACTGGAATATTATGGAATTTTCTGTTGGAAAGCTGTTGTTAAAATCCACTAAAATAAAATACCTCCATATTCTCATTAGACCTGGTGTAACTAGTAAACACTAGTAGTAGTAGTACATGAGAGAGAATTATGTATCAATGAAGAAATTTCAATTGTAATTTCACTATGAATAGATTCAGACAATACCGAAAAAATGTGAATTGAAAATCGTCACGCAACTCAATTTAATTACAAGATTAGACACCAGAAACTGCTGAGCCATATCAATGATTGATTTTCTTCCTATCGGAAATAATGAAATATATATAAATTGACTTTCCATACTTTCTTATTTGCAAATAGACACTTGACGTAGCAGACGAAATTCTTCGCTAAAAAAAGTGTCTCGAACTTTGCTAAACTATTGCATTCCATATCACTCTGTTTCAACAAATCTATGTTTAAAAATAATAATAATAATAATAATAACATAACTGAAAATTAACATAATTCATAAAATTATTTTGACAATTTATTAGCTTAGCGAGCCTCGAGGCAAATGGGCCCAGGAAACTTAATGGGGATGAGACTAATGGTATATCAAGTTTCCCTTTGTATTCTATAAAATCCTTAGCAAAAAAAAACTATCTCTCCTGACTTTCCCTTGAATGGTTTTCTCCTCGCGATATCTTTGGAATAATGCCAAATCAATGTCCTCCACGGGTTTTCCCACTCTCAATGATTCTACTCCCTCATCTGCTCCAGTTGCAATTAGTAAACAGACATTGAATGGAACAAAAAATTATCTAAAAATGTGGCCTGCCAGGAAAATATTTGCCGCTAGAAACTCTCCGCGATATTTTTTTCTCAACCGAGGAAGAAACTCCGAACACGAGTGAAAGTAACGGGAGTGAAAAGGGTTGCGTAAGTGAAGCTGTCTCTTGATTTTGTTTTTGCATCGCAAACCCAGTGGAGTTTTTTAGAGAAGGGAGGGAAAATAAAAGTAGATAAAAGCAATCGTCGAGACGCAAGGTGGAGAGGGAGGAAGGAGGAGTAACGTCTGGTTAGCCTTGAACTTGGCTTTTCTAAGAGTGAGCCGGCACCGCCGGCACGATCGCGAAGGCCGACCATGACGCGCCATCGCAATTTTAGACGCGAATCACGAGTGGGGACGGAATCACCCGATGCCTTGTGGCCTTGAGATCTACGCTTTCCAACTCATGTCTGCAGATTCTCGTAGTTACACTGGGCGAAAAAAAATTGATGGTGCATTTGCATTAAGAAATGGTGCGTTTTATGGTAATAATACTTTTCGGGCGGGTGAAGGGTGAGATTCTCGAGTTGTTGGAATTGCTGATTCCGCGATTCGTTAATAATTAATAGTCTTGCGAATCTGTGCTTCTCCCTCAGACAAACTCATTAGCTAGTCTAATTCAGATGCAGATGCGTCCTGTCACTACTTTTTTTTTATTTCTTATTTATCTTTTTTCCCCTAACAAACGCACAACAAACTTTTAGTTTATTTATGTGCCTGATTCAATGTTGATTGAGCCGCAAACATGATACGGAGAGGAATCTACTGTTCGGTAGAATCCTGCTGAGCCTACCGATTTAGTTAGGTAGACAGAACAATTTTCACTAATTCATCGTCGACCTGGAAAATGGAAATATAGAACAAAAGATACATCTGTATGCATCGTTCTCCTGTTTCTCTGAACTTCCGGTAGCAGTGGCTGGCGTATCGAAAATTCCCAAGGCCCCAGTAATACACACTTGAATATTAGCTACCGTTGACTCGTTTTTCAGAACGGATCGATTATGTAAGAAATAAATAACAGCCAATGATTGATCGATCGCAAGTTGAAATATTCTTTCGGGTTTGAAAAAAAATATTTAAAGAGTGAAAGAAGAAAGAACGCAGGGAAAAATTTTCTCTTATCATTTTGAGTATGACGAAATGTTGAGAAATAGCTTATCCACCATCAATGCTGTTATCACTTGTTGGTCTGTTGACAAATCAAATCTTGAACGCTTTCTTCGATTTTTCAATAATTGCATCTCAAATTTTACTTTGCGGTCAGGTAATTGTTGAATTTTTATTAAACACCTCTGAAATTTTACTGAGCGCTATGTTAATTTGTTATTTGCCTGTACTATGAAAATAAAACGCTTATCAAACGATGATTTTTTACCCAAGTTTTTTATTCCCGCACAAATGATTAAAATCAATTGTTAGTAATTAATTCAGGCTGATTTCAAGTACCACAATGGTAATTCGCACCATTTGCCACATGATTTTCCCTATCGTGTGATTAGCAACTCGTGAAAAATCGCTCAACAACACCACACGTATAAAAAGCCAGCCCATCCTAAGTATGTTATACTAATTCGCAGACGAAAAATTATGTGAACCAGTACAGAATAAATTAATTTTTTTAATTGATTGAAGAAATGAATGAATGCATGAATGAATGAATCGGTGAAATATAAATTTATACTACAATCAATAAGGGGAGACGTTGCGTGCCACCCGGTGCGTCACGTATCCCACTCGTTTCCTAAAATAAAATATATAGACAATTTTTTTTGGCTAATATACACAAGACTTTACGTGTCTTTAACCGTATGAAAATTTGCCGTTTTTAAGGATGTACTGTAGAATTATCTTTTACTCATTCGCCACTTGAAGCTAAATGTTGAATAATTGTATAAACATCTGTAAAAGCAGAAAAGACAATTCTGCACCTTATACAATTGGTTTATTAAATATAATGCAAGTCTCGATAATGAGTGTTAGAAATAATAAATTTCAATACGAGTGCGGGCAAATGGTTTGAAGCTCGTGGAGGTTTAAATGTCACAAGAATGCAAACACTACACAAATATCCCACTGTTTGTGTAAAAAATATTCCCCAGGTGAACACATGACTCCCAAAAACATTGGATTCAGTTTCGAATCGAATGAGCTTACTATTGAATGATTGGATTTATTAAATCATCCAAAAATAATTATCAAAAGAAAAAAAAATTCAAATAAGGAAAACGAACAAGAATCAACAAATCAAACTCGTCATATACTTTTTATCCAATGAGTGCAGTCAGTGTCGAGGTCGACTTGGGAATGTTCGTGCATTGGTTCAATTACTAGATTATTATCCCTTCTTTTCACACACAGCCGACTACCGACTAAGAGCCTAGTATCTCTCTCTCCCTTCTCCCCATGTTTCCAATTTATCAGTCAGTAAATAAATAAAATGTGCGTAGAAAAATCACATCATCTATTCAAATTAGTTAATTTCTTTTCCATCTAGAAGTAATGACTGATAAATTACATTTTTGTCCATTATTGGAGTAAATGATTTGATGAAAAACGTCAAGACACTTTTTTTTTTCAGAAAAGAACATTTTATCTCCCCCCTCGTTCTTCACAAATAAGGAGCCTCATTGTCGAGATATACTCAACGTGAACATAAATTTTCATACATTCTTTTTTTATATTATTATGTCATTAACTTTCCAAGGGGAAAATAGTATTGTTTCAGAATTGCCAAGCCGTGCAGAAAATGTTTATTTTGCACTCGTTACGAACAATATAGTATTTTACACTTGAAGACTCGCCTAGAGCAGTGCTTTCTCTCACCGCGTGATCAAAAATATTATTACTTTTTCGCCCTGAAAATTACTATTGCGTTATTACGATCGCTACACCTCTTTAACGATGTTTAAACAATGCTTGAAAAATGATTTTAGTCTCCCTCTTGGCTCTACCATTGATACCCAAGTTATTGAATAATTATGCAAGGATTATATGACAGTGAGTTTACTGAATATTCGTGTTTACCCCATACGATCGAGTGAAAAACGTTGAAAGATTCTGTCTGGTTACATATTGTCCAAGGTTAAGGCTGGCCCGGCAGTCTCTAGTGACGTCACCGACGTCTCGTGGCCTTAAACTTGACTACCGACTCCCGCAAGTTCCGATAATCAACTCAAAGAATGGAGTTCCTCTCTCATTTTTTAAATTATGACGATTTTTCTCTATCTTAATGGCAAGATTTGCATATCTTCGAGAGATAATTATTGGAAAATCATTCACTGCATTGGACAAGAATGGACAGACCATCCAAATCAATGACAATGGTAATTTACGCTAATGAGTGATTCATTAATACGGAAAACCTTTGAATAACTTGTGCATCTTTGTTTCTCATCTAATGTCAAGAACAAATATGTTTTTTTTTTTTTTTTTTTTCAACTCGAATTTACAACTCCTAAAATATCGATAGGACAAATTTTGGCTAAAAATCAATTCATCTTTTCTGCATTAAGGAGAATTTTCCAAACCGATTACTCGACATTTATCAATGAATTTCTCATTTATGAAATGTATTACACATCCAATTAGGTATCCTATTATGAACAATCCTTTTAAAAAATAATCAACGACCAATTGGAAAGAGACTTTGGCTTTCTCGTTACACCTACCACATCGTAAATCCAGGCATCCATAGCCGTGTTGTCGTACATTTCGTTTAAACTCTAAACTAGTGAAAAAGAATCCCCAGATGAATAAACAAATAGTGTATCACCTTTTAAATGACAGTCCAAGTTATTATCACTCGTAATTAAGAGCATGTCTATTCCAATTGCAAAGAAATCATTGACATAAAGAGATTAATTTCTGTCAAAATCAAATTTAAAAAAAATTCATTGATCTTTGAGTAATGATAAACAAATAGTTGAATGTACTGAATTAATTGAGACTCAATTAATTAGAAGAATTAATCCAAATGTTGGTGAGATTGTTGAGGAAAAAACACTGGAATTCACATGGATTATCATATCGAAGGGTATTTACATGTATGTGTGGGTTGTTTGAGTTTTAGATTTTGTGATAGAAGCGAGGGTGGTGAAATTTTCAGGGTGTTGAGCGGGTCGGTAAGAACAAGGCGCACGCGCACGCGCACATGACGATGAAATTTTTTCAAATGTGATAACGCTTTGATGTTTACGGCTCGACGGCTCGTGCACGACTGGCGGGATCGGCGGTATTTCACTGTCTGTCTGTCTGTCTGTCTGTCTGTGACACGACTGAAGGCTTCTATATGACAACAAATCCTTTGTGCGGAGAAAAGGGAAAAAAACAAATAAATATTGGAGAGTGGTTGTCACATAAATCGGCTGAAAGGTGAGAATATGGTATTTCTCATTCAATCGTGACAATTATATTGCTTTAGGAGATGACCATGTGACCAATGTATAAGTGAACTTGCCAAATAATTATTCAAATTCAACAATGCAAAAAATACGAGATTTCGAGAGGGAAATCGAGGGGGGTCTGGCAGGGGGGTCCTTTATATTCTATGCGTTTCGTAATCGTGGAGTACTTTGGTACTTGAAAATTTCCCCAACTAACCGAAACCATTGTTTACCCCCTTAAACATGAGAAATTGATTTTCTGATGGATCGATGTAGAAAATGCAATGATGAGGTAGTGTCCGATGAATTAATGAATTAATGTTTTAACGTTTTCGTGAACTGCATGGATTATACCGCAACGTATAATACAACAACGGAGGATTGAGTAGGAGGACTTGTATAGATATAGACAGATCTGACTAGTTCGTTCCTTTGCCTTAGTGTTGGGGGAATGAGGGTTCTGTGTAATTTCGAGGGAACGAATTCGTCAGTTTGCCTGTACATCACTGCTCTATATATTTGGGTGGGGCGGCTGTCTGTGAACAACCCACCACTGAGGGGAACGCGGGCCAATGTCGATGGCCTTGAACTTGGCCTGAGCGTTCCGTCCATGTTTTTCTCGTGGCTTATATTATTATTATTATTATTTTCACTTATATCGAGGAGAAAAGAAATGGACTTTTTAGGCGTGTTTCCACGCCTCCCACGCATATATTATATTACAAGTGCGTAAAGAACCACTTGTTTGTACGCACACGTACAATTTATTCTGATAAGAATTTCGAGGATTTTTGATAAACGATGGAAAAATGGAAAAATGAGCGCAAAAATCCATGTACTGCCATGGATTTTGCATTCGGAGAGATGAATATGATAAAGGCGATCAAAGATATTTCGACTGAGACGATCATATGTAGTCGTCAATTATGGAATGTCCTGCATGAATTGTCAGTTAACTAATGTCTGTATCTACTTGAGGCGCTTTGTTATTCCCCTTAGTTATTACCTACTATCATGGACCGGTAGTGCGTTGACAGAAGTACGCAGTAGAACATGTAAAGGGCTCAAATGTTTTCATGTGGCTGTGCAAAATACTCATTTTTTTTGCCCTTCAACTACAATTATATCATTTCGGATTTCGGAAAGAGGCTAAAATTCAAAAGTTCATCACGAATTGAAGACTAACAGCTTAACAGCTCGTCAGTATAATAATATCCATTACGAAACCCAAGAGATCTCCAAGGAGACTGCAACTTATATGTATTACTCCACTTAACATATATGTCCTCTGTAACTCATGTCTAAATAAAAATATATTATTTTCCATTTCAGAGAAATCAATCACAACCTAGAAATTCCGAAAAATAATTTCACCACAAAACCTCCACTTTCGCCCAATTTACCACGAACAATTCCATTATTGACAATTGATAAGCAATTTGAAAAATGCAAATAATAAGCTGCTTGTGCAAATTATAATTGTGTTATAACAAAGTGTACACAGATGCGAAGAAAAATGGCGACCACATGATTGTCAATGGAGTTTATCGGTGATGGCATTTGCTCATTTCACAAGACCAAAAAAAAAAAAATCATTAAAAGAAACAGCATTGCAAGTGTTGATTGCACTTACCTTAGTCATTCATTGTCCTCAATTCTGGCTTCATTATTTCACTGAATGCACCAATCCAGGTATCGGTAGTACACTGATGATAGTCCGATTGTTGTGGTTTATCAGGCTGTATGTGCAATCAGTAACGGCCATTTGCGATTTGCTCACTGGAAAGCTGGAAAAATCCTCTGTCCGGAGTTACTGATGTTTCTTACTAATAATCATTGACACATTCGGGCAAATACATTGCAAGGGAGTACCGAGAGGACCGAGAGATTTAATACCTTGGCTGGCATGAATTGTTCTTTTTTTCCGATATTGAGAGAGCTAAGTGAGCCGGGACATTTGGAGGTTTGGACACCGATGGAGGGAGCCACGTGTTTCCTCATGTTATATCCCTGGGGTCCCCACACTGGTCGCCATATTCCCTAGATTTTTGCGGGAATTTCAAATGTAGGATAGTGAGTAGTAATGTTATTTAGCTAATTGAAAAAGATGCTGTACAACTCTCACAGAACAATCCACAATCTCTGTAAATGTCAAACATATCAAACGGGAATGTATTTCGATCATAATATAATAATGAGTAACCACTCAAACCTTGAATTTTCATTTTTTATTCGAATCAAGTTTTTTTCATTAATCATCATACATAATGGAAAAAAAATGTTACATTTGTACAGCCATCATATACATGTTACATTTAGATTACCGTTTACTTATTACCATTTTTTAAGTGTCTTGTTTGTGTCTGATGTGTGTTTTGTGAGTGCTTCGGAGTAATGGGTATTTATATCGACGATTTACCATTTATGAAATGTAAAACACAATCAATGAAAATAGCGCAGGGAGGTTCACTACTCATTATCCATTGCCCAATTTAATTCTTTTTTTTTTTTTTTCATTTTTCTTTTTCTCTCTCTTGATAATGGAGTTTAAGCGAATGAATTGATCTTACTGCATAGTTCGGCGCCAGTGAGAATGAAACTATGAAACATTAGTCGATGTGAAATGAAATTATAAAATTGGACAGAAATCATTGATACACATGTTGAACCAATAAAAGGCGATAAATTTTTCTACCTCTAAAATTGATCCGCAAATTGTTAACTCTGAAATTTTTCTAGTTGGACATTTTATGTATTCTGTTCCTCAATTTGAAAATTGAATTGAGTAGTGAAGAGGCAATTGAACCAACAATCATTTTCATCGTAAGCAATTTTAGTAATTCCACTAGTATTTGCCAGAGAATATGTAAAATATTATACAACTTTTGTCTCTTCCAAAGTAAATTCGTTCGTGATTATAAAGAAAAAAAAATATATATAGTAATAATAAAAATTCTATTTGACAAGCTGAAAATTTTTGACACAAATGCATTAGCAAAATATTTCTCAATAATTGTACCACTTCACTACAAAATTGATTTTTATTTCATATGGTTAGCAATCAACTTTGGAAGGAAATAATTGCGAGGATTTCAGGAAGTGTTTGTGTAATAACGTTTACCTGGCCTTCAACAATTATACAAATATACTGAATTTTTCAGTAATGAGAACAATTTTTCCATGTATGTACTCTCTAATATCTGTTTAATCCGTTCTTCATTTCTAGTGCATTTAACCAACTGCTTCACACCAGATTTTATTTATTTCCATTTGAAATATTACAATGATATTGTTACTTCCATTATCTACTTGTACTGCTCTGCGTACTGATTAATAACTTTTTTTTTTCATTAATAATTTTAATTTAATTCTCTTTGTAAAAAACATTGTCGAAAATGGATCCTATTGTATTCTTCCAACTTTTTCTTGTGGCTATTACATTTGCGTCATTTCCTCGTTTTTTTCTACATTCTATACACTAATATACAAAGTATGCAATTTTCACGAATTTATTTGCCTTTTTTTGTTTATTTTTTTCGTATTTTTTTTAATACATAGTTTTTAAAATTTTTTTTTTCTATACCGAAATGTCAACCATGCCGTTATATCCATCCCACTTTTCTAAATTCAGTTCTATCTTGGAATATACGACTTCAGTAATATTATTCTACAACTACTCATCAGCTTATTATGATTGTTCTCGGATAAACAAATAAACTTGTAATCCTGTGGAGAAGTGGTAAATAGGGAAATTTTTCATGATTTTTTTTTTATTCTAACGAGTTCTTACTTTATCGACATTCTGAAAACTCGATATTTTTCTCCTCTCTCTACTACATTTGCCAATTAGTTTTGTATTGATTTTTTTTACCACTCCACCGCCGATTATACTTTACCAAATCAATCAGAATCAATTAGAATGGAAAAAAGAGATAGAACCACTGATTCATTTTCATGTGCCAGTCATCTCATCGTCAAGATAAGCAATTAAATTAGGAAAAAAAATAGTTGGTATAGATTTTTTTCGTAATCAGTAACTTCTGAGATAATTCGTTACTCATAATCAATGACGACGTCGCACTCAGTGGATTAATTTAATTTTATTCATCCGTTGAAGAAGTATCTCGAGGAACAATCATTTTAAAAAGGGAACATTTGTCGAAAATTGATTACTTTCCTCGGAAAACACTCCTATCTTAGAGTTTCTTCCAGAGACATTTTGGATACAGAAATGATATTTTCCACAAAAATGTGATCCTAATGAAATTAAATTGTTTATATTCCATGAATTGTTTTGTAAATCTCTCAAACCATAAAATTTTCCTTCTTGCAAATAAAGTAACGCATTTTTTTTCAGAAGCAAAAAAAAAAAAAATACTAATGATATATACACGACGACGTTTTTCTAATTTGTCCACAAATTTTGGGTATTACTGATGCATGTTCCCTCTTAGAAAAAAAAGAATTCTTTGTTCATGATTAAATTCAATCATTTGTCACTTTGTTATGAAAAATTAATGAAGTGGTGGTGGGTGGGAGTGAATGTGAGAATAGCGCGCTACTGTACATCAGTCTTAAACATCAGGGGCGCACCAGTTCCCAATGAAATACATCTCATTAATTTGAGATTAATTATCAGCTTTCGCAGCCGTATTATCAATCAATCATTCAATCAAGCAATTAATTAATCAATCTAAAAGAAAAAAAATAACTCGTAATCAATTGCCAGCGCCAAGGCAGTTAAAACAACGGAGGATGGGGAGATTGACATGATTTTACACGAGTTTTAATTCATCATTTTTTTTTTTTATGAAAACTATTCGAGATTTTTTTTTTCGTGTAATCAGTTAATTACTATAATTAATTTTTTTTTCTGTTTGGAGTGTAACTACAAAGTGGGAGGTACGCAGATCTTTTTTTTTCACATAATTTTTTTTTTATCATTTTTCTTTCCATATATATATAATACAATTAGCGTGTATTAGTTAGTAGTAAAATCATATACAATTGTTACAATATTTAAATATTACTTATTACAATAATAATCATCATCGTCGATAATCGATGGATATTTCCAAGTTTGTAATTATACTTTAATGCGTTTAAGTGTTTTTTTTTTTTTAATGATTTTTATTGGGCTCTATTAGATGGTGAATATTCAGACGTGATATACGGATATATGTGCTGGCAGGGAGGGGGGGGGGGGGGGGGGGGGGAGGGGGGGGGGGGGGGGAGAACTTTTGATTCTCCACGTTTTCAGATGCAGAAATATATTCATATATCAGAGAATCCAAAAACCTTTTACGTAATTTAAATCAGATGTGAAGGGTAGAGAGCAGGAAATACGAAATTTTTGATCCCTCAAAGTTCGTCACTCAGAGAAAAATTACATGATAATATTTTTTCAATACAAAATTTCTCTGAAAAAACATCTCACAATCTTATCTCAAGTTTTTCAATTATTTGAGATATTCTCAGAGCATTCTATTTATTTTCCGATGATGATGATGAGCAAAAATTACAGAAGTGCTGTTTTATGTTTTTTTCGAGAACTTGATTCATGAGAAAACGAGTTATCGCAATTTGATTTCCCAATTTCCCCCCACTTCACGACCGAAAAGTTCTATTCGCTCTTTCAAATTCGTTCTATGTGTCCTATATTTTTTGTGTAATTTTGTGAGGGGTGGGAAGTGAAGGGGAAGCGAGGCAGAATGATCGAAGCAACTGCCAGATAGACCCGGTAGTCAACCAAACGAGTGTTAAAATAAATTTTTTTTTTTTTTACATATCCTTATAAAGAAAAATCAAGTGAAGGATTTCTCTAGATTGCTAAAATTTTTCTCATTTTTTCCTTCTTTCTCTCTTGGTGATAAATTTGACTATCATGCATTAAAAGTGGTGACAACTGAGCATTCGAGCTTCTATAGAAAAAATTTACATTATTTATACTGAAAGTGATTTCGAAATATTTCATCGTTTACAATTGAATTACAGTTGAATTTATTCATTACCTAAAAGGTAAAACTGTCTCTTTACTTTGTAATATATTCGTTAAGTAGATAAATGTCAGATCGATTAGATATTTATAGATGTTAAGTTACATAAAAATGATGGATACTAGATGGAAAAAGTTCATGAGATTGTTCGGGGGCGGGAGACGAGAGCGACGATTTTTTTTCAAAATTCTACACAATATTTATAAATTCGTTACATGCGAACTTTCCCACACCTATTTCTCTGTTTAATGTGGGAGAAACAGCTGAGATAATTATTTATAATGCATATATAAATGTCTTACTGTTTACAAAGATTGAATAAACATTTTTATGCAAAAAAAAAAAAAAAAAAAAAAACAAGTAAAAATAAAGAAATTGGAAATTGAAACGGCAGAGCATTTTTACGAAAGATGAAAGAAAAGAAGAATCGTTACACAAAATATTTATCAATTGGTATCAATAATTAATAGATTAATTGATAACACAAGTGATTAATTAATTATACATCTACAAGTGGATTATTCTTTAATATATTAATGACATGAGATATTATTTCTTATTTTTCCCACTCATTTTTCTCACTCCTTTTCTTTATTATTTTGTCACAAACTCCGATGATGAGTAATACCATATCTCTCATTACTTTGTTGGCCTTCTTCGATTATTTTAGGTAGTTGCAAATAATTCATGAATTGTCAATAATTTATAGTTCATAAACGCGCGACTCTTGACAAACTTAAAAGAACTATTACCATTTCGTAGCATTCTAATCCTTTCCATTTATTAAGTTCATAATTGTTGTTTTTGTTTATTAAAATGATGATTTTTCCTGGTTTCTATTCTTGTTTACTAGTCATTTATTGGTACAGATGTTGGCTGGAATGTTTGGATTTCTGCATTCATTTTGGTTTTTAATTTCATTTTAATCTTTACAGTGATTTTTTTTTTTCTGGCAAAGCTTAGTGAAAGAATTTTGAAATATTGTACTATTACATTCAATTTTGCCGAGAATAGACGTATTAAGGAGAGTTCAGAATAGCTCTTTTGTAGAAAGTTGAATTATCTACCGAAAATCCCGTTAGACATTCTCTTGTGCAATTCATAATAATCCAGATATTCGAAGAATTAACAGTGCTCAATAGACTGCAATATATGAAACATTGTTAATCATTCATCATCTAGAATATAGATTGAAATTTCAACTCAATATGCCAAAAAAGGAGAACTTCATTCAAAGAATTTCATTTCTAATCCATTTTAATATATACAATATTTTACAAAACACAAAGTTGCGACTCATTTACTCCATTTTGTCCGTTCTCTCATTCAGATCGGCTCTCCATTCAATTGTCAATCAATCGTGGCATTTTTCATAACTTATTACGCAATCGTAATAATTCAAGCTAGTGGTTCTGCTATTGTAGAAAATGCGTAATAACGAAATGTTACAATTGTCCAAATGACAATGAAATAATTTCGTAATCAATTTTTTGCCTGCAACATTTCCTCACTTCCTACAATTTTCAGATCGCCATAAGGTACCGAGAATTTCGAGATTGTTAACCTCTGTCGAGTGTAATAATGAACGTTACCATTAATTCAACAATTATTCTTCGGATTTAGTTTCAAGGAAGAACGATTTGTTCCTGTTTACATGTTAAAAAATCACTGCAAAGATTTCGTTTCCGCAGAAGGGGATAAAACGTAATGAATGGATTTTAATGTTATTTCATGAATATTCCAGAAACTAGTGAATTCATAAAAAATGCCTCCTCCAAATCTTTAGTCATGCTTTAGATATCTTGAATATTCAATTATACAGAGAACGACAAGAAATTTTTATAAGGATTTTTTATTCCAGAAAAATTTCTTTGAGTTTTTCCCTAAAGTACAACGTATTATTATAGAGATAAAATCACGTTTACCTGGATTTAAAAAAAAAAAATCAATTCATTACTTTTCACCGCATGTCTTTTAATTCAATCATTTCAGTTATTATCTTCTAATAATTTAAATAAGAAAAAAAACCCTTAAAATGCGTCACATCTACTGCACAAGAGTAGGGGGCAAATTGGCAAAAGGGTGGGAGGGTGAAAAATTTTGTGCGAAAATAAATTTTCCCTAAAACTCATGGATTTTTTCATTCTTTTCACTTTTCTCTTTTTTTTTTTTTACAGATGTATGTATATATTTATATATATATAATTTACAATTGAGGTTTAAACTAAATTCGAAGTATTTATATCGCGCGATTCTAAATTTTTTACGATGTTTTTCTTCTTTAATTAAGAGTGCGTGTCATTGTAAAAAAAATGGCAACTATCTTACATCATTTTTCAGGAAAAAACTGGTATGAATAGGGAGAGAGAGGAGGGAAGGGGGGCAGATTTGTTGGACAGGGGAAATCGATCCGATGTGGACGAGAGAATATTTTTATTTTTGAACTATCAACGTTTATATAAAGATCAAAGAAAAAATCGAAACAATGAAAAAAAAGTTCCAGTGATGATTTCCTTCTCTTTCTTAATTGTTATTTCTCTCTCATCATGTTTTTTTCATTTCTTCCATTTTTTTTTAGATTTAATTAATTCGTAATTATTATAATACATAATATTCACAGAGTCTGTTGAAATGAATGAAGGGGGGATGGATTTTAAAAAAAATTTTCATTAATGAAAAAAAGGGGAGATGGTTTTGTCGTATCTATACACATTTCGTTATTCAATATTTATATCACAATTTACAAAATTTGCGGTAATGGGGAAATAATGAGGGTGAAAAATAGGGAGGGTAGACTGGGAGGGGGATGCAGTTTCTCACTTTGTTTTGTTTTTTCCCTCCAATTTTTCATTTAACTGTTATTTATCATTTTCCTTCGTTTTGCGAACAATTTTCTTCACTATGCTTTTGCTTTTTCTATCAATATATTTCCAGAGATATATTTTCTTTGAGATTTATTACGAAAGAATAAGTCAGTTATTTTAAGATATTTTAAACTAAAAGTGGATATTGTTCTTATTTTTCATTTCGTTAATTAAAAGTAACACTTTAACTTCTCATCATACTAAATTATCATTTCGTAAATCTCACAATTATCGACGTTGGAAATC
>JAPYZM010001175.1:0-26585 GCA_030522845.1 Psyttalia concolor
AATTTTCTTCCTTCTCGTTTTCTACTCGTAATACTGAATTTTAAATTCGAAGGTACCTCCCTCGCCTTTGTTCCACCAATCAAGTGCGTCTTTTACCAGGCCGGGGGTGAGATGTTTTAAAACCACAGGAGACAATTGCTGTCGAAGCTTATCGGGTAATAGGCTTGCGAGATTCTGATTCATTCCAAATGGTTGCGCCTGGCCGACCATTGGCCCCTGATTGGACATGATCTTCGATCGTGCACGTTTACGTCCTACTGGTGGTGCAGAAGGTATGCCACTAGTATCATACACACATTCGCCGCTGATGCAATGCTGAAAAAATAAGGAGTTTGAGGTTCTTTCTTCGTCAACCTATCGTTCCGTATTTTCAAGTCCAGCCAAGGCATTCCACTCCCATCATTTATGCAGACGGTATTCATATATCTTTAGTTAATTTTTCTCCATATCCATACAGGATGAATCATAGAATAGGTTCATAGTAATTATTGTGGTTAATAATATTTTACCATCTGCTCTCCACAGTATGATCCTTCAATCGCTGCGCTCACAGTTTTGATCTCATATTGCGAGACGTGACACCATAGTTTTTCGCAGCTAGCGTTTGCCCTACTCTGGAAGAATGAAATTCCAAAAAATATTTAGTTAACTTATCATGTAACTCAATATAGAGGACCAAATTGGAAATCAATGGGGCTTCTCTATGGAAAAATTCCACGAAATACGGCAGCTTGGATTCTAATTAAACAGTTGCTACTTATAGAGGCAATTGTTATTTCTTGAATTATAAACTTACAGGGACGGCGGGCGAATTGAGCAGTCTTTGGCATTGTTCGTCCAGTGACATCAATTTTCCTGGTAATATCCTAGTGAGTGGCATCCCTGGCTTAGGAATATTTTGTAGGCAGTCATTTCCACCGCTGTCGAATAATGAAATGCAAGGATTTAGCAAATTGAATTGTTTTTTTTACCAATAATAATTGTTTGCTATGTGACTACTCACAGCGCCCATCATAAATCCATCATCTTTAGGGCAATCACTGGTGCCATCATGCGAAGCTCCCAATCTTAAAAGGAAAATTTAGTTTGAATTAGCATTGTCAAAGCAAACTCAATGCAAGAAAAAGATATAGAGCAACAATAACTATATTTTCTCGTTGTCAATGACAAGGAATGCAAGATGTATACCCATGTTGTACAGTCTAATTAATTATTTTGACCAATTTTCATCAGGAGTCGATAAAAATTCTAGTAAATAAAGAATTTTCGAGGAAAGACGCCGTTAAATCGATCTTAATTTCTACAAATATCACGAAACAGATATTTAATCTGGAATGGAGTGAGAAAGGCTTACAAATGTCCCAATTCATGAGCGGCGGTGAGTATTCCGCTGTATTGTCCAGAATCTTCAACTAAACCAACTGCATGTGTTCTTTTCTCGTACGCATTAACGGAACAGCTTCCATTGACACTTGCATATCCTTCAACAAATTGGATATTGTGAGATAAGACAATCAGATGATTCCCTATAATTCAATTTACTTACCTACTACCTTACTTCCACTCGTCGTCGAGAACAGGTCTAAACTAAAAATATAATAATTGTGTTATTGAATGATGTTCATTAAGTAGTCTTCAATCGAAAATGAAATTCGAACTCAACTGTGTCATTGCGATTGCTATATCATAGTGTGTAGGGATCCGGCCATCTGCATAAAAGAAACTACCCATTGCATGGAGAGCAGGATCAACATTCACGAAGCCCTGTCCGTCGCTCTTGATAAATGGGGTCCCTCTTGGATCCTGCAATTATGAATGGAGTATTAATATTTTTTCTGTTCGTATTCAACAAAGCGTGCCATAACAGAAGCACAGTTTCCTAATTCTCCATCAATTTTTTTCTGGAAAAAATTAAAGTAATGTCCAGGCCCAACTAATAATAAACTTGAGCGGACATTTTTCTCGTGACAAGTTTAAAAGAACCAGTGGCGTTGTCTTACTCCTTGTGTTTAAGCACTCACTTTTGACATAATAAATCCAGCAATGTTCAAGCGAATTATCGGCTGTGATATGAGTTGGAATCGGAGATCGACGGAATTCCAAAAGGCTAACATATATGATAATGCTTTTCTGAAATCGTTCTCCTGAGTCCTGTGAAGGAAAGAAAATTATTGATTATGGGCATGCTGAGGACAATTAATTTCTCAGTTCGTTATGCAACATGTGTAGATTGAAAATTTATATTTACTTTAATAGAGAGTAATCCATTGTGACCAAAATTTCTGGATAGATGGCATTGGGCACGGAACGCTGTGATCTGTGATGCGATCCATTTTGGTGAAGAGCTTCCTTTTCAATCAAATCTGGAAATAGAAAATACAAATAAGTGCAATTGCCAAAAATTAAAGGTAGACTGGATTTAAGAGTTAATATCCTTTCCGCTGTCTCATGCTAGCAAATTGGATTAACTTTAATCCAACCTTTCTGAAGCAACCTACTTTCTGTGTGCATTAGCAAGAAAAATAAACTAATTCTGGAGATTCATCAATATGATCTCATCTGGCGTCTGAGATTTCAATCTTACCTATCCCACGGTTGATTTCTTCATTGGTACGATAGGGTTGCTTAAACATGATGTGGTGATGAGTTTGATCGAAGGTATCGTCAGTTTCGTCGACACTTCTTTTACTCTTGTAGAATTTATGTAACCTCAGCGGTACGGGTTCTACAACATAATCGTCGAGAATCCTTCCTGACATCTGAACGGACTTATCAATATCCTTGGATAGAACGACTGCTGATCTGGTTCGTCGATCGAGATATGGTATACCGACTCCCTTGTATGGCTTTGGGGAAAAAAATAGCAGAAGTGAATAACAAATCCAAAGATTTTTCTCACTTCTGGGCTCAATGCATTTCTTCTTATCAAAATTAGCAATTCTCTAGTCAGCATGATAACAATGATAACGTTACAAGTAATTTAACTACTCACATTTAAAACTTTGTCGAATCGCACTCCAAAAAGTTGAGTTGTATCTGGAACTGCTATCATAACAGGAGTATCGTATCCATACAAAATACCGTCGTTCGGTGTTAAGTTAAGTTCTACGTGCTTGCCAAATGCCGCTAGTTGCACCCTTTGTGTAGCGTCTGTACTTCTTTTATGGAGTGTGTGCAACACCGGAATAACCTCGTAGTCAGGCACTGAAATATTTCAGATGCAATGTCTTCTAATTCCTTTCCACCAATTTTTTATCATTTTCCATATCTTGGAACTTACCTGCATGTCGTGGAACTCGGAAAATCCGTTGAACTTCCTCATCTGTCATATAGTTATGGAGCTAAAAGGTCAATTTCAATAATTTCAAGCGGATTGTATGATTCAATATCAGAATTTTTAAAAGAGTGTACTCGCAGTGAACTTCGAGGAAGTTACAATTTTAAGAATTGTCGGTTTTTTTTGTGCAATTAATTAATTAAATTCAATACGCCTTCATTAATTACCTCAGCAGCTTGGCTGTATACTACGGCACACAGGAAAATTAATTTCCCAATCATCTTGCAGGTTCTTCCCAAAGCTTGAAAAAAAATTAAGCGAATGATTCTTTTTCGATTTCTCTTAAAATGCTCTAGTATACTCACCGATATAGCAATCGAGAGGTTTCTTTCTACCGAAGACAAGTTGTCGAATTATGCTCCATTCAATTATTCCGGCCTATTTGTAGTCCTCAGTGCGATTCTCCACATATCGTTTTTTGAGTAGTAACCACTTGAACACACACGACATTTCTAAAAGGGTTATAGATAACGAGTATTTCTATCCATCATTCATTATTGATATCCATCAAACATGTACTAAATGTAATTTTCATCATCACATAACTTACCAAATATTATTTGCCAGAAAACCACCTGGGGTCGAATCTGCTGGATATTTGGCATTAATAAATATTCAAGGCTCTTCTTTGACGCACTTTGAGAGGGGCAGGGGGGGCTTAACACTACTTTACAGTTGTTAATAGTCGTCACGATCAAACAATCGTTTGTGGACGAATGATAATTCGTGAGGATGGAAACCGATGGATTTCAGCTGAGTTTACAAATTGTTTTAATGATACTTCCTATTTCTTAGATTTTAAGAGGAACATAGTAATTATTTTGTTCGCTGGCTTATCCTAAATTTTTTCAATTTTAATTTTCCACAGTTGACCGCGGAATGAGGGATTTTGAATGAGAATTTAATAAATTTGAGGGAACCATTTATTTACATTTTATTTATTCATTTTTATTATTGATGAATAATTTTTTAAATGATTGGTTTCACATTAAAATTTCAAAAAGTGCCATTTTTACTGTGTGAACAGGAACATACGTCAAGAATGTTCGATATCCATATATTATGTAGGAAGATTTTCACCTATCATGAACATCGTTTTTCTTCGCTTTCTCTTCCACGAAAAACTGTAAATTTCAGTAGAGCCCTTCGCCCTCATGGCCGCGTCACAAGATCTTAAATAATATGAAAAATTGCCGACCTCAGAAGCATCATCTCTCGATTATGGTCATCCCGTAAGGAATTCATTCCTCGAGCAGTAGTTTCGTTAGAACCATTGAATATCCTGTATTTGTTACATTTGCAACATTGAAATCCATCAAACTGTTCACGACTTAAAATTTTCCATAATTCATGGTAATTAGTTATAGTCATTGAGCGCTCAATATTTGCTGTCTTTTTGATATTAGAATCCATTAAATTAGTCTCCTAAAACCAGTTGTGTTAACAAACGTTGCCAAACGCTCGTTAACCGCGTCTCTTTGACGTATATCAGGAAGTGATGGACGTCACCATTAAATAATTATTTGTAAAACCGTACGTGGGCTATATTGGATATCTATCTTCTATTCACGATGATTAAATAATCATTCATAAGTCGATCAATGGCTGAACACAATGACGCAGATGGCTCAAGACTATCGCTCATTTTTAAGTTACAAAGAATACATCTATAGGGACTGCGCAGTCGCAAGCTTTTAACTTTTCAGATATTCGGTTAATCGTGACGTGCCAAAGAAATAGCCATTTGTCGTTCAACCATTAACAAAGGGTAAAACACAATATCAAACAAACGTTTCGTGGTTATCATTCATTCGCACATTGTAAATCATTGTCTGCTTTAATGGATACGAATTAGTTTCGTTGACACTATCCTCATTTTTCTCACCGACAGAGTAAGATAAGGCTCAATTAATTAGAAATTGATGGACATAGATAGGTGAGGCCATTCCGTCGCTGGCCGTTGCCATTTCATTCTTCAAAACGTGTAGACATTTTTTCACAACGGATAATATGGAAATTTTATTAACCAATAATTTTCCATGATAATTCCATTATCGTTTTTCAATACTGTAAAAGACTGCTAATGATTCATTAATATTAATGATCATTACATTCCATACTTCGATTGGTATTCCAGGCTTCCCCTCGGAACAGAGCCTCCCTCAATTATTTCGCGAGCTCGAGTTCGTCGCTCATTTGACATTTTTTGTAATTGTTTTTCCCCTCATTTTATTTTCAATAGAGGATCATTTAATTCAAACCCACGTACTCCTCGATATTATATAGGTATTAGACAGAATAGTCATTTTTTATTGCATTGGTAACAATTGAAACCACTGAGAAAGGAAAAATCTTATTATTGGATATAGATATTGTTCAATTGTTTTTGTCATGTTTGCTTTATCTACGGTATTTTAACGATGCATTCAAGTATAGGAGGTCATTTCTTTGTTTGAATATATTGTTTCGTGAACAATCTCATCAATGCAAATGACAGAAAATTAGGATATTAGTCTTGAAAAATTCTGATATAGTTCGAGGAGCGTTTTTTGCATGACCCTTCGCTTTTTCTGACACTTGAGTAAGTCTCATCAATGCTGTCATCTTCTGGGCTGCTCTCAAAGGATGATAAATTCAGAGTCCTTACGAATTCATTGCAATTTCATATCAAAGACATGAAAGTCAAATTCAGAGAAATTGCATGGACGACAAATCCTCCGTCTCGATTCAGTGAGTTCCGAACAGGTGCCATATTGATGCCGTAACAATTGAGGGATTAGTAGTTAGTTATAAATATTAGTTAGTTGTAAGGGAGGTATTAATTAGAATTTTTCCATTTATAAAATCCAGTTGATTGAGGTTTATTGATTCCAACATATCCAATCTTTACATTTAATACGTGTAATTTTGGATCATCTTGCATTTAAGCTAATGCACAATTAAAAAACCACTATGAGATTGTTACTGAGGTATAGACAATCATATGGTCATTCAAACCAATTCCATTCCAATAACTTTCAGTGAAGAACATGATCTAAACACCCCATATCACGAAGTTCTAGCAGCATGTCGGCAAGTTCTTGCGACATAGCATCTCCACCAATTGCTTTCAACTGCCTACCCTGCTCTTCAATTTCCGCTTCATTTTGGTGACATTCATTATCATTATCAGTAGAATATCCACGTAAAGCAGGCAAAAAAAATACCGCAATAATATACCCAAAAGCTGCTCGTCTTTTATAATCATTCAGCATGCTTTGCCTGGAAAATTTTCCAAGATCCCTGATACCAGCATCTCGCAGATACTCCAACAGTGATTCATGATAAGCTCGAAATATTTCATCAAATCGGTTCTTCCTATCTTCAGATGTGGTGTTTAAAAATAACAATGTGGAAAGATCTACAGCTGGTGATGCATAGCATATCGTACCAAAGTCTATCAGCATGGTCTCCACTTTATCCGATAATTCGTTAAACAATACATTACTTCTGGTGAAGTCCCCGTGATTAAGAACAGCCAGCGGTTCTACAGGTTGAAGACCATCAAGCGTGATGTTATTAAATGCATCGCCCAAGTATTTTTCCATCTTGCTGCAGAATATAGGATCATAATTGATCTTACGAAGCCACTCCACAGGTCTGACGGAGCATTTAACAATGAGAGACTCCCACCTGGAACCGGCAATCCATCTGCAGGGCTGTATATTATCAATTATTTCTCTCAGTTCACTGGGATTATTTTCTTTCATCGCGTAGCCCGCACCATGAAATCTCCCAACTTCACGAACCGCATGTATGACATATTTGAATGGAATGTCATATAATTCAGGACACATTTGGAAACCTCTCTTGTTGATGTTTTCCATGACCACTACTGTCTTGTCTACATCATCAGCCGTACCGTAAATATACTTGGGATATCTTGGCGAATTTTTGGAAAATTTTTCATAGAACAAAATCTCATTTTTGTATGTCTTATTGTCCAACACCTTCCATGTCGATTCTGTTGTTACCGGTGGACATTTGAGAACTAAATGATAAGTTTCTTGTTTAAAGTTATCATTTTTTTCGATAATTAGGTCCAACAAGAACACTCGGGACATGAATAGAAAGTTGTCAAGGGTTGACCAAACACATTTGTATTTTCTGTCTCGCTGTTTGATACGCTTGATAACTATTGGTATCACATCTGTCTCTAACCACTCTATTGTTGCACTCATTGCAGTCGTCTTACCGAGTCACTACTCAATGTTCAACTGGTTTTACAGCAATTATAATGTCAGGATACTAGTTGTAATTCAGCACTATGTGGTTATGATTTAAAGATCTCTATCCGTTGTTAAGTGGAAGATGAATAGATGACATTGTGATTATAAGATCACTCACTGTTTGTTCTATGCAAACCCACTTCAATGAGGCTTCCTATCAACTTGTTATGAACATCTGTGAAATTCCGAGACATTAAAATGTCATTCACCCAGAATTAACATTGCAATGATTTGCAAAAAAAATAACAGAATTTCACAACAGTTCAGGAGAGAAGAGCAGAAGTCATTATCAAAGAGTTAAGTACTACGAATGTGATTAGATCATTATCAAGATTAAATGATAAGTTTGATGAAATCAACTAATCTGTCGGATCTGAGTGTTCTGCTGAAAGAATTGAAAAAAAATCACGGTGAGATTAACCCGAATATTCTCGTCAGAAAGTCTAACAATTTATTGTTTTTCTGTGATACTTTAATCAAATATGTATTACATTTTAATAGAGGAGGTGTATTTAAATTTGAAAGTATTTTTTTTTGTATCAGGATGAGTTCCGCTCTCGTCTGCTTTTAGTTCTTTTTTCATTCATCTACAACAGAAAGAATTATTTTTTAGGGCATATCTTGAGGCTTTATCTCAAAATGAAAATTCCTAAGTAGTAGCAGCAATCAAAATGTCGTACTTGTCAAATGGGTGACGTTTGGCAATGAAACTTCTATTATTTTTAAGGAATGTGTTCCTAGTGGTACTCCCTCAATTTATCGGCACAGCAATCGTCCGTAAAGTGAGAAGACGTGGGCTTCAGTATCCACCCCAGTTGTAATCCCCCCGCCCTCGAGATCGCCTGACCTTATATCCTTTAATTTTCTATTCAATTACTCTCAACGGAAGACTATCTCTTCCTATTAGCTGTTAGAAATATCTTGAAATTTGGGCCTGAATGGAAGAACAATTTATTTTATTCGACTGCCTTTCACAAAGTAAACAAAAAAATCATCGATTTCATGCGATTAAAATATTTAATATTATTTAGTGCGGATTGCTATGGATCTAATTTTTTTTACGTTAATCATATTTTTTCTCCGTTGATCATTATTATACAAAATACAAATAACCTTTGATCAATAGATGTTCTGAATTCTAGTAAAAATAGAAATGTATACTTATCTTTTTTTGAATTTATGTAGACATCCTCATGACAAAAATTAAGCCCAGAATATAAATTCTAGAAGAATAACTCAATTTAATGATAATAATAATCATTCCATAATTTTTTATTTCATAAAAACAGATTACAGATGGTGCATATGCTTCATAGAAAGTTATAAAGATTTATTGTTTATGATGAAATCTTCTATGAGCCATCCCTGCACATAACCTTATATACTATCAGTACGGTATACGATTCAGTATTCATTGGTTATATAGTCGGCCGGATGTATGAAAGGATTAAGAGGTTGAATAGCGGGTTAATTCAGTAGAACTTGATTGAAATGCCCTGCAAGGATTGTGAACGAAAAATTCTCAATTGGGCCTGTGAAAACTAGGACCCCGATGTTGCGAACACCTTCAATTGAACTCATGATTAATTTTCAAGATGAGTTTGATAATTACCCCATACACTTCCCAAAAAATTCCCATTACCAAGTAAATGTACCTACTGCAAGAAAATCGATGCGTTGCAAAATCAAATATTCCCACACATTTACTTGTGACAGAGGAACTTACTTGACAGAGATAATTTCTTTACCAGTATTTATCGGCCACTTGAGAACAGCTGTGAATTGGAAAATCAAGTAAATTGTACTTTTATCAACGACATTAAGACCAAAGTGACTGAACATGTACGTGACGTGTACGTGGATACGGAAAAGTCAAGAGGGACGACTTGTTTGCCAAGTAATTCATCTCCTACAGTGAACCATCGGTATTAATTTGTTTGCACTCCACTGATACTCCATGTTCCATTCTCTTCGTTGAAGACTGAATGTGGTTATCTCAATAAACACTAATCCCAGAGCAAATCAAGATTTAAATTCACACCAATAGTTGTCACAGGTAATAACTATCAGACAACTGTCTTCAAACGTCTGCAAATCTGCAGTGCACAGATGACATGTTCCTTGGTATGACGACGCTGATTGCCTCTAGTTAATTGGTGAAATCGACGTTACATGTAACTGTTCAAAACTAAAGTGCATGATTAATACAATTTATGTCGTACAGCTATAGCAATTTCAGACATCACTTCGAATGACATCTAGTCGGATCAACACTCCCAGAATGCTCACATTTTATTACCCAATATTTTATCGCTGATACATCACCGATTTTTATCGGATTAAGAACATTTGTTCAGCTTTGCAGACACATTTGCAATGACAACTGAGGTAAACGATAACATCTGTAAATTCAGGAAGTGATGATATGCTCTCAACATCCGAGAATAGAAAACCAACCAGAAAAAAAATAGTCTATGATGATAATACATGATTCAAACAACCGGTGTTTCGTAAATTGATCAATAGATCTGCAAATTTCTTCGACAGCTCATCGCCACCAGCCTCTTTGATGCTCCTATAGAATTCCATACAATCATCAGTACCAATGATTGAAATGTCCAGTGTAACCAAACCACGCTGCACCGGAATGAAGAACACCCCGATCAGATACCCAAACATTGCTCGTCGTTTATAGTCTGCTAGCAGCTTATCATACGAGTAACAGTCAACGTCGTTGATTCCATTTTCCCGCAAACAATCGATCAATTTATTGTGATAAGCCGTGAATATCTCATGGAAATTCTCACAAATGTCTTTCGTTGAACAACTTATGTAAAGAAAAGTCGATAAATCAATCGCGGGTGATGAATACCTCATCATTGCAAAATCAATCAATATTGCATCCAATTTACTCTCAGTCTCTCGATAGAATATATTATTTCTTGTGTAGTCACCGTGACACAGGACGGCTAATGGTTCACAAGGTTTTACAGCATCTAGCATAACAGTCTCAAAGGCATGCTCCAAGTATTTGTCCATTTTGTCACAGAAAATTGGATCGTAGTTTTGCTTTCGCAGATAGTCAATGGGTCTTGATGAGATGCAATTTATCAATGGTTCGTTCCACGCGCCAGGTAAATATCTCACCTCCTGAAGTTTCTTAACAATGTCGAAAAATTTGTCGGCTTTCTTGGTCTTCAGCGCGTAACCCATGGCATGAAATTTAGCCATTTCACGAACTCCAGAAATAATGTACTTCATTGGAATGTCAAAGACCTCGGGACACATTTTGAAGCCCATTCTTTCGACATTTTCAGTAACTATGCATGACATTTTTGCATCTGATGGATCTTCACTGGCGTGAAAACATCGCGGATAGCTTCCACTTTTTGGTGCGACTTCCTCGTAGAAAAGCACTTCATTGTGAAACATCTCGTTGATGTGGTGATCAACAATTTCATTCTGCAGAAATACTGGCTTTTTAATCACTATAGACATTGATTCATCGTCACTGAACTTTATTTTTACAAAGTAGACGGCGGATATGAAAAAACAATTCTCCGGCACTGTGATCTCGAACGTCGCATTATCATACGATTTTTTGGTAATTTTGGCTATTTTTGGGAGGACTATTGATTTTAACCACCGAGTCAACTCTTCGATATCCGCTTGCTGAATATTATCCATGTTTTCGTCTTCTGTTTGTGAATTAAACGAAGTATTTGAGGTTTTTTTAAGTGTTTTAACTCCGCGGTGGATTGAAACAATGTGGCTCGATCAGCCTTCGGAGACTCGCCGCGCAGTGAATGACAGTGTTTGTTGATGACGTCAGCGGTAGTCTGTAGTAATGAACCGTTAATGATATGGTGTGAATCGTCGGTTATATTGGCTACAGTTGTGTTGGTTCTTATAGCACGCAATGTATAATCGGGTATGCTTCAGTGCTAAAAATAATAGTTAAAATTTTTTTTCAAGTTGAGCAATGGTTTAATGTGAATTTTCACTTGTTGTAATTTCAAATGCAATTTGTAAGTAAATTTCGCGATAAATGAATTTCACATTTCAAGTTATCAGTGCAATTTCAAATGGTTTTATAATTCTCCAGCTCATTACCTAAATTCAATATCAGTTTCAATTGAATTTTAAATTAATTGAAAATTCGAGGAAATATTTGGCTTAACTATCAGGATCTACTTCAATTTAATTCCATTATAATTACCATAATTCCATAATTCTTTTAATTGCACTGGAATTTTG
The DNA here is from genome assembly GCA_030522845.1 of Psyttalia concolor. NCBI lineage: Eukaryota > Metazoa > Arthropoda > Insecta > Hymenoptera > Braconidae > Psyttalia > Psyttalia concolor. The sequence goes on from JAPYZM010001175.1 coordinate 11,863, forward strand.
TCATTAAAAATTGGGAGTCTTATGGAAAATAAAAATCAGGGAGAATTGTCAATGTTCGTTAACCCAAAAATAATGAGCCAGCAATTGGAAGATTATATCAATTATATTATCATTATCGATCACTATTTCATGATAATTCCGTTATTCATGTAATCTACAATTTCCCCCATTGTAAACACAATAATTGATAGCCTTCTTATCATCCGGAATTGGATATGAAAATTTTCCAATAGTATCGACCTTTTGTTTCCAAGGAGAATTATCACAGATAGATATATACAATGAATGTTTAATCCAGAGATGAATGACCATCAGCCAAGACATAACTTCCATCAAATACACTTTGTGTTCTATTTTCAAGTGTACTTTATCGGTGCATAAAATAGAGCATATCAAGCTTGTCAACGGGCACGTTACACCACATAATTTCCTCTGGGAAGCTGAATATTAAATTTTCGTCGTTCTTATAGAACATCCATGCTTTTATGGTGAGGTATTTATGGCGGGCCGAACATGTACAAAGAGATATAGGGGGATCCATTGTTCTCTCGTTGAAAATCCGCGGCTGAAAAGATAAAAAAAACGCGAGTTCAATTGACAATTTTCTATTTATTTTCAAGACTTTTCTGCTTAAAAAATATTGTTTCTAACTTTTCTATTTTTTTACACATTGTCCCATCTTCTTACTCTATATTTCAAGTATTTGTTAACTCTTTTAGTTTTCTCCCGTGTTTCTTAAATTTAAATTTAAACATCAATTTTTTTTTTCACTATTATTAGAACCTACGAAATTAGTATTTCCTTTGGATCGGTAATTTTGAATTCCTAATTCCGCGGAAGTTCGTCTTCTAGTTGAATAAAGTCTTCACATGAGTTTAGATTAGGAGGGGAACCTTTTCATGTTTCTCAGAACACTGATTATGGATATGCCTCGGAATTAATAAAAAAACAGATTGAAATTTGATCGTGATCTCAAAAATCACGATACACACGCTCACTAATGTTTTTATATTCACGCGATGGCCGATTCGTGCACCGGATAATGAGACTCCCCTCACAGATCGGCATGGTCTCAATAAACATATATCCAATCGGAATAGATGATGGTATCTGCATGAGGTATTTCGTATATATTCATAATTCCCTAATTTGTGGATTTATCAATGAATTTAGAAAAATCAGTGCATGAATAATTTATCACAGTATCCTAATCAAATATCCAACACCCAAAGCCTCCTTACGCCACCAGTGTGTCCTCTCGATACATCTACTCAACAGTATTTCGCCAATTGAATCGAAAAATCAAGCGGGGAAAAAAGAAAAAATGGCGTCTCCACAACGAGAAAACCCTTCTGGCACAAAATCGCCTTACTCTGGCTCACTCTATACCATCCTCTTGACACTGAGGTGTGAAATTAACTGAATTGGCCGTCGCGTTCAGAGACGGCAAGAAAGAGAGACGCTAGAAATGTGACCGCAAATAAGACGCTCGGGTATAAGGAGTTGAGACGTTGAAAAAAAAAAAAAAACGGGGAGAATTGTAGAAAAACCAGGACACCAAGAGCTGTCGACATTCCCAAGACGATTTCATCTCTTGAGATACTGTGCCGTTTCCTTAGTATTGCGAACAATTCCGTCCTAGACAATGGAAATTTTTGCAATTGTCGAGATGAAGGTGTACGATATCGAAGTGAGGCTTTAATACTGCTGGATAATGTTTAAATTCTGACTGGTTTTTATCAGTAATACGAGAGTGTTAACAATTACAATTGCCTTGATTATAAATTTCCAGTGGTAATATTGTCGGCAGTAGCTAAATATTGGCTAGTCTCCAACTGACTCACTTGGCATGGTATCATTTTTATGCTGAAGAATCTATCAGGCCTATCTATTCAGGAAACTCAGCGGGATATTAAGAGAGTGAACAATTTAATGAAGTAGATTTCTATGGACCTGTAATAGTGTGATTGTTAACAGAGGGCTGGGAAAAAAAATATCGATTGTGAGTTATGGATATGCTCGGGTTTATCTCCACTGGCATTTCTTTCTGAACACTTTCCGCTCCCATCGGGCCACCCGATTTTATCTCAGAATATTTTTTTACCTTCGTTCGATGTTGCGTCTAGTTTTTTTTTCTTCCCTGTCTTTATGCTTCCGTTTTCCGTTTTCCTCCACCTTTCCAGGTCGACCATCAGTTCGTGAATAGGGAGACAGGAATTTATCGAGCTTCCTTAAACGGTTCAATCCAATTTTCTTACAAATTGCTGGGTGACAGTTTCTCTGCAATTTTGCCATCCGTTCATGTTCTTTATTTTCATTGGATAGGAGGAGTAGAAATCTGGGTGGAATTATGGCAGCGAAGCAGGTGAATGGATAGATTTTTTTCGATGCGGGGGAAATGGAAAATGTGGACAGGAATGAGATGTTGACAAAGTTATACGCGTTGGGGTTGGGAGATTAATTATCGGGAAATACAATTTATGGGTCAACTTGGCTATACTATTTTTTTTTATTTAGGAGTAATGGTTTATTCACACTACGAACTGCTGTAGAAATATTCAACTCACATTGCATCGGCCTGTTGTGCTCTGAAACGCAAATGTCAAATGATTTTTAGACAAATTATGTTTTAAAGTTGGTAAAAAAATTAAAACATGCACGGTTTGTTTTTGTTACTCACAATTTACTCAGTACCCACGAATTCTATTAAAATAAAAGAGGGAAACGAATTTGTTTTCTCTGTTTCGTACTTTTGAAGATATAGAAAATACAAATTTTCCATATTCTGATGTAAAATTAGAACAAACTCGAGTCCTTTTTTTTCTCCCCATTAAACTCTCATAATCCCATAAACTCTCGTCATTCTTCGCTATTTATGCCCTCCATGAAGATGTAAGAGTAATCCTCTACAAGGTTATTTACAACAACACGAAAGTATTTGCAAAGTGCGAGTAAATTAGTAGTTAAATACCTCAGAGAGAAGGCTGAAGAAACTTTACTTGTTAAAGGCAAAACTTTTGATATTTAGAATTCTTTAATACCGTGACTGAAATGGATGATCCAAAGTTCTTCCGCAATGAATGCGTAAGTATGTCAGGTATGCAGAAGCCGAAATATACTGGGGAATTGTTCACATAATTATATTTCAATTACAATGTCTAGATACAGGATCAGAATTCTTTTACTGTCAACCTTCATCATACGCATACTCACTTTTGCAACACGGCCTTTGGATTAAGACCCTTTGACACTCCTTCCTCGCATTGCCCTTGAGTTTAAAGCTGCAATCAAGTTTAACCAAACGAAATGTGCGCTAACGATCCGAAAAATCGAAACGTTAGTAAAGTATTCCGCTGATTCTCGTGTGGTCAACTTTGAAGGCTGCATCTATGTACCTCAACCACATGTTTAAGTCTTCAGTACCGCAGAGCAGACATCAGCAAAGTGGATCAGTAAAGGTTACCGCTTTTGGAGCGACCAGTAACCTCTTGAATACACATACCAACGTCGAAACTTGGCATTTCAAACTCTGTAGGTTTCCCCGCCCTCGTCATGCCTAATTACGTTAAAATCGTCAAAGACTGCTAAACGTGTAAATTGGATTCGTTCAGCACTTGATCAGGTTTGTAGTAGTCAAGCGATGTAAACCCGTTACTTCTTGGTTCTTGGGAAATTGTCAAAGTGTAACATTGAATTTTATTTCATTGAAGTCGGATAACGGTCTCGTGACTACTATAACTATTACTCGCTAACTACTCACCCATCCATATTTGCGGAAACCTAGTGGACAACAGATTTCAATAGAATCCCATATTTTGCCATAAATAGTCCTTTTTACTCAGTACCTATAACATTGAATGGTGTTTTCAACTTGCGCCGGGAGGTTATTATGTCCTCGAATTTCTAGAAGACCACCAGCAACTATTGTGCTCTGGTCGTAACAATATCTTCGAGACAATTGTTCTCTCCAAACTAATTACTTACTCAGTCTCCATGAAACGAAATAACTACAGTAATAAATTTTCAACCCCTGAGATAGAGTTAAGGTGCTTCCGCGGGACGAAGAAATATGATGACCCGATCAGCTTATTTATTGGCAAAAACCCGGCGAATGGAGTGCTCCACGATACCGAGTTGTGCTTCACAGGTTTGCCTTTTACCCGCCTCTGGCCTCCCATATGGAGCACATGCAGTTCTCCACTGGCGATGTACATAGGTATTCCACTGGGCAAGAGACCATGTACAGATACTCTATGGAGGAAGTGAAGGATTCTAAATTTGCCGGTGGGCACTACGTAGATCCATTCTCCATTCTTCTTACCGGTTTTCTTCCTTTTCATCCCAATTTTATCTTTCACAAGTCGACTCGGACTACTCCATGGATTCACTCGCCGTGAGGCCCTTTTCAACGACGAAAAGACGTCTGTTGGGGGCCATTGCAAAAATAGCAATATTTTCGGGGTAAATGTGAATGGCAGAATTCGACTGGCTCTCTATTTTTAACACATAATCTTTTCTGCAGTCTTTCAATATTTGAAGAATTTTGAAGAGTTGAAAAACCAAAATTACTCACTGTACTTAAATTTCCAGAAGAGTATGAATATTCAGTACCAAGTTACACTGAAAATTCAGTAAAATCTGAATATTCATAAATTGATATTCCAGTGAAAATTAAATGGGATAAAAATTTGCACGAAATAGACTGGCAAATGTGGACAAATTTTTTTAACAATTCTGCTTTCAATTGAATCCGTTTATTGACAATAACTAATCCATTTTCTCAATGTGTTCACAGCTGTACGCATAAAAAAGTCATAAAATGCGCAAGAAAAAAATTTCTGCCTATAATAAAACGTGCCGTTTGAAAATTTCTTCTCTTCGATTTACGACATAATTCGTTGCAGCTGCGTTTCTCCTTTTCCACTGACGCAGGCGCCCGTCCAAGGCTCAGAATCTGTACAAAAAATTGCATATTAATGACTACCTCGTACATTCTTATCTCAAAGGTTATCGACAAATTAAATATCTCAATTATTGTCGTGAAAAAAAAACTGGTAATTTGGAGTAATAATTGCATTGACACTGAGTATCGCGGTTTCAAATGAAATACTCTTCTGCGTAAGTAGACTCAAGCGAATTACCGAGTTAGGCACAGTACCGAAGGACATAGATCTAAGTTGGAGCATCCGGTACACCCGACGTCCGACGATTAATAGGCAAAGTTTGATAGTGATTCACGCGTTTCATGCGGCCATATTACTCGAGGACCTCTCCCATCGAGGCGTGGTCAAGGCCTCGTTTTACATCACAAATATTGTGAGCCGGGATTTCCCGCAGACAAGCAACTTTGCTTGTCAGAAAATTGGGAGAATCCTCCCGATCAAATAAATGTCCAACGCTGAATAGGAGATATTTGCAACTTCGATCTTTGTCTCTTCGGTGAAAGTTTCAGTTCCCAATGATTTTCCATGTTTTCTACGGTAAACAAGATTTCCTTGCACGATGGCACACAGCATCGATCTATATACAAGATCCACAGAGAGCCACAAGATCTTCACTCTGCTTCGCACAGCTATTCAAGCAGAACGTGGGGTGGCATTTGAATTTCAAAGTGAACGAGGAAGCCCAAGACAGCGATTGATCCTCAAAGGCGGTCAACTACGAGAGAAGACCCCGAAATTGTATTACCAATGTGACAATTATAAATCCACCGTCTCATCCACTTTAATGACTCGATTTTTAACTAGTCAAATCCATTGATTTGCTGTCAATCGGGTGGACCGTGTCACCACGACAAAGTAACTTGAATCGAATTAACCTTCCCAAAAATAATCTCAAGCATAACCCGATGCCTGAACTTACTGGAGTTATTTGTGCTGTTGTTTTTTGTTGGAGTTAGTTTTGTTGAAGTTATTTTTCCGACGTTGTTTTTGATTAATTATGTTTGGAATGTTATTTAGACATGTAACAAAATGGACAGAACGTCGCGAATATTGACAAGCATGTTTAATTCTATGTCGGAATACTTTTAACGAATTTTCCCAGTTTGGAATTCGTTGCCCGCACGGTTTTCTCTCAATATAATTTTATGGACAATCTGTGTACAATTTTACTAGGTTTAAACTAGTCAACCGATTGTGATATTTGAGTATTTCCAGGGCTCAAATTACGAAATCCTTGAAGGCTAAACTAATGCCCGATTCCGTGCGTAAATGAACTAGTGAATTTACTGACGTAATTGGTCAGTAACGTTGAGGGGCGGTCATCAGAAAACAATTCAACTTTTTGGCTTTCCAAACAAGACAAGATTCTTGTCGCCTGTTGTCTCCCACGACTCAGATCAATAAAATTGTTGTTAAAATTCTTTTTAATCGATATAATGTGTAAAGAGAAAAATCCTATACTCATTTTTTTTTAATATTTCAGGTGTTCTCAGTTATGGCGCTCAACACAGTAGTAGTGGAAAAAGTTCGGAGTCTTCCCACCAAAATGCCGTCGATGATCTCAACTCGAGAACAGGACCCTACTTCGACATGGCAGCGTCGAAGAATGTCACGGCATTGCTGGGAAAAACAACGTACCTCAATTGTCGCGTGAAAAACCTGGGCAACAAGACTTCGGTAATTAACTATAAACAAAATATATACTTATATATCCACATTGTTTACTGAAAATATTCGACAAATATTTACATCCAAACATCGAGAAACAGTTATCGATCATCAGCAATTGTGACACTTGTATATCTGAATACACAGAGTGTTTTCGCAGTCTCTCACCTCAGCACTATAGTGCTCTCCTGCAAAATATTGAGTGTCAATATTTTACGGGCATAATGGAGCACCGTCTGTCGACGACAAACCGTGGGATGGTGAATCGAAAATACACTCACGGCCACCGGTCGTCCAGCTCTCGACAATGCCAATGACCAAAGTACGACAGCATACCCTCGCAGGCAATATATATAATAATCTTCCACTGACTGTGGGGGGACCTCTAGCCCTCACTACTACTATTAAACCAGTGGGGGTTCCTGTTTTTTTTTTGTTCATGATTTTTTTTTCTGCAAAATCGTTCATTCCCAACTCGTACCGAGATAAATTAACCCCCAGCTTGGTTATCGACAATGGAAAAAATCGAAAAAAATAGAGAAAGAAAATAGAGGGAAAAGAAAAAACATTTTTCATGAGTCTTCGATTCTATGGGTTCTATTAAGGGAGAAATATGAATTATTTTCAAGCTCCGGAGGGACACGGGAATTTGTGAAGTATTCTGAAAAAAAAATGAATATTTTCTGTGCAGTCGGAAAAGGTAGGAATGCTTTCCAAAGAGCGGGGAGTAATCTATCAGCGAGGAGAGGTTTAGGTTAGAGAGGAAAACAAATATGTTGGGAGTGAGGTTATTAATCATTGGGGCTGGGCAGAGACAAGGGTGTTGGCCCATTACTAGTTAATAAATGAAAATAACATAAGTTCAGCTCAATGGATATTGGGTTAATCGATTATGTATTGGCTGTACACAAAGCACCGCCTGTTGAACCTTGATAACATTGCTCTTGGTTTCGTAGCCAATACCTAAATGATGCGGTTGCACTTTTTTTTTACCCCTGGAATCCACGAATTTATGTTTTATTACTCCAGTATATTTGTTTTCTCTATTAATGGTCCTCCGCGCTCTCTCCCTGTTGATGTTTTTTTTTAATGGATACATTTGTGGCAGGAATAAAATCGGATAAGTGCATTGCTCCAATTTATTTAAATACCAATCGAGTGCATCTCCAAAATGGCGGCTAGCAGGGAAAGATGGAGTGCGTTGGATAGATACGCTCATTCTTAAATAGTTTTTTATAGGAAAAAAAATCCAGTGTAGCCATATTTTTCGGAATGAAAAATCTAAATCGAGTAACAAAATTTTGCAACGAGAGACAAAACTTTTTCCCAGTAATGGACAAATAGTATATTTCGTGACAAGTGAAAAAAAAATGGTTTTTGGCGAGCGGGAGGTTTAGATCACGAGTCGAAGGCGAGAGATATAATCCCACGAGTCAAAAACCACTTTTTTCACGAGTTATGAACATAATTTTTCATCCCAGTGTGTCGAAAAAGTACTTTCCCGACACAGCGTGATGAAAAAAATAATATCTAACACTGCGAAAAAAAATCTTCGGCGATGGAAAAAAACCACTTCGAGCTATTACTTTCTCGATACCAGTAATTTTATCTCAAAAATATATTTTTCTCCCAGTACAGTACTACTTCAACTGTCATTGGGTTCGAATGAAAAGGGGGCGGATAGGAGGGAACAAATGCAAAAAAGGATTGAAAGTCCGTACATGATGAAAATAGAAAACACAAAAGCACAAAGATGTAAAAAAAAAAAGTGTTAAGAATGTGAAAATTTCTCACATCTGAAAGATACGGTCATAAAAATGGTTACGCAAGTTTCTCTCCGGGTTTCTTTTCATACTCTCAATCCATTATTTTCTTCCACCCTTTCCACCCTTTCCATTTCTTCACTTCCAAGTTTCTTTCTCCACGTACTGCAAAAGATAGAATATAGAGAGATGGTGTGAAAGGGGCGGATCTACGGAGGACCGTACGGTCGACGCTATTTACCTTATATTTCTACCCTCCACGAATTTATGATACAAGGGAGGTCAGGACTGTATATGCTCGCTAAAAGCAGAGTACCCTTCCACCGAGAACACTCTTTTCAACGGAGAAAACTGCTAGGGAATTACCTGAACGTGTAACCTCCTTAGTTACACTTTTTCACCACCGTCAAATTTTCTCGCAAGGGGCTGAGAGGTCAATGATGGTGAGGGCTGTGGGAATAAGGAAATGGGGGTATTCACGTTTGGTATCAAGAGGATAGAATAACCAGAAATAGACACGGTTGAAAATTTCCAAATCTTCATTTTGTTATTTCCAAGATCTTCAATTGAGACTCTCGACTATAGGACCTTTGGAAGGGTTAAATTAAAATTTTCAAGCCTGACTATGAGATTTGGAACAGGTTTTGTTTAGCTAAAAAAAATCCTTATTTTTTTTAAGCCGTCGCTGGAGCTGTGAAATTATTGAGTGACTTTAGCTAGAATAGGATATGTTGAAAAGTAGAAAACGATCTCTTAATCTCACGTGTTGCTCTGAGATTTCTGGCGGGAGAGAAAAAACAATAAATTCTCCAAATGGGTAAAGACGTTTAAGTGGATAAAAAAAGGAATGAATCGAGATTACCGAGAGATGAACGCAATTGTTCAAATCGAGAGTTTTATGTCTGAGGAGGAGAATTTTGATAGTCTCAACTTGAGTCTCAGTTTGATATCGTGAGTCTTAAAACTCGATCTTGTCTCTAACAGATGAGACACGGGCTGCATTCAGTGAATTGAAATCCTTCAACCAGAATGTGAATTGAGTAATGAAAAAGGTCTAGATAAAATTATATCTGCGCTACGACTTGTCAAAAAATTCAGAAAAAAAAACATTTGTTTTTGACACAGCAAGCGGTGAGAGAATACCTTCTTGACGCAGTGAATGCATAATCAAACGGAAAATACTCAGCGTCAGAATGACTTCGTAATATAACTGACAATTACAATTACCCTAAATTTCAGTCTAGTGGCTCGCAAATGCGTTTGTAGCGTGAAAACTCATTCTGTTGCTCGAACTGAAAATCCAATTATCACAGGATCTTTGCAAAGATCCTCTAGTAATTGAAAATTCAATTATCGCATGATGAAATTAGTGTCCCTTGAACATTACGAGAATTGTCTACTTGAATTTCAAACTCGAGTATTCCATCACCACTCGAATTCACGGTAACACCACTTCATTTTCGGTTCATGGCAGAGAGTTTATCGGATATACAAGTGTTGGGTTAGGTTAGGAATTACGCAAATCAATCTGCAATATATATTTCCTCTAAATGAATTTTACTATGCACGCATGCAGAAGGCATATCTTTCTCTGACGAAATTTCCACAACCCAGGTAGAAATTAACGATGGAAAGAAGGCTCAATCAGGCGTCATCCCATTGAAAAATAACTGTTTCCAAGGCTGAAGATCGAACAGTTGGTCGAGCCTTGAGTATCGAGCCTTAACAATTTGCTAAATAATTTCAACTTGATTAATCATAAAGTCATCAGACGACAATTAAAAGGCACACATCTCGGTTACTCCAAAAGGAAAAAATTCAATCTCCTTATCTCAGTGGTAAAAGATAAAAAAACAAGACCACGAATAAGTTGTTATGGCCCAATTCAAGAATCAAAAGGCTTATTTGAAGATCTCTTTCTACCAGACAAGTGTACACAAACATTCTCTGAAGTCCCACGGTCACACGATGCGTGTGCTTCTTCTGCAAACAGCACGTGGCACACATTATCACCACTTTAAAAATTCTCTTCAAAAATATTTTCACAATTATGTTATCTCCCATCTCAAACAAATCGGATAGCTGGTTAAGAGCAGCAATCATCGACACTGGAAGATGATAGTGTCGACGTGATTGGATAGTCTAATCATCTCAAATTATAATAAAACTAAGGGGCATGCCGCCCCTAGATCTCTTAGAAGTCAATGCTAATTGTTCTTATGTTTGCGGGGCGTCTAAACCATCTCTCGAATTTTAAGCCATGTCTTTTTCGTTTTTTCTCATTAACTCGAGTTCTTATAATCAGATTTTAATTTGGAACATCTCCAAATTTGTCATTTTTTCCCCCTATAAAAATACTTTTTTATTGACTTTTTTTTCCTGATATCCAGACGAATAATTTAAAAAATCGCCGGCGATTTTAAAGAGGACGAAAATCAGATTTACTTATTTTACGTGAAATACTTCTTATACAACATAAGAAAATTTGTTTTTGCAATCGCTTACAACCAAAGTTCAATCACGAAAGTCTCTTATTTCATTGGATTTCACTCAATCGCACCCTTGTTATTTTTACCGTCAATAAAACCTTACTCAATCCCTTCAGATTTCCACTGCAATACAATAGATTTTCCGTACTTTTCCCGATTCGGGACGTGTGCTCGAGGAAATTTCGAGTGAAATCTCTTCTGAGAAGTCGCTCGCACTCCTTTACTCTAGGCAGGATCCAAGGAGAAAAATCAGGCGAGGGGATGGGGTGGAAAATTGTAGTGGTGAAAGAAAATGACTTTAACCTGCAACTGTCAAAAACTGAGACTAAGACTCACTCACAGCGGAAGTTAACCGTGTCGTTTATCGCCCATTTTCGCGCGCGTGACGTGGCGAACACGAACAACCCCTCGCACGAGGAGAGGGAGAGTTTTTTTGAGGCAGAACAAGTCGTGAGGCGAAGTCCAGGAAAAGTAGGGAACCGGAAAACTACGGGACCTCCAGCGTAATTTGAAAAATTTAAGTCAGAAATTTCCACCAGAATAGGAAATGACTTTACTCACGACAATGACAGTCGACTCTACTTGGAAGAGCCTTCCATTAAAAAAAAAAACCTCACGGTCAACAGTGAAAGCGGTATCTGCAAAAAAAATAGGACAGAGGTAAAAGCTCGAGTCGGTCTCGGTGAAACTTGAAAATTTCCAACGGATGGATCTAATTCACCTCTGCAGTGGAGCGTAATTTCATCGAAACCATTGGCTCATAACGTATAACCTAAAACCAACGGTATTCCCAGCCATTCGCTTAATGAAACGATGACACTAGACGTGGACTGAGGTGCAATGGCTCGAATTCAACCATCGGTTCTCGTTGCACATGTGTACTTTCTTTCCTCAACTGATGTACACTTTATTCTAGGCAATATATATGTATTTTCATGAAGAACCCTTCCCACCGAGTTCTTGTGAGCACGAGATGGGTTATTTATGCGCTTTCTCTCCCTTCTTTTTATGCACTTCAGTAGAAATATCGTCGTGATTCGCTGGCTGTTTATGACTCAACATCACGTACACCTCAAGAGACAATGATTATTAGTATTTACTGTCTCCTCCTTCGCTTTTTTTCTGATCGACTCGAGAGTGCAGATGGACTATTTTCGGTAAAGGTAATGCCAGTCTATTTTTTATATGGTGAATATGTCCTCGTTATCTTAATAAGTAGCACTTGATTATTCCGTTCCCAATTTCCGTCAGTCTCAATCGATCAGTCTCTTCCATCAGTTTCCCACATTAAAGTGACCACAGTTTTTTTTGGCAAACGCGCCCATCACCGGAAACTGAGCACTCGAAAATTGCCAACAATAGCAGTTGATTATTTTTTCAAAGTTATTTTCAGACAATTATCATTTTTTCCCCGAGGACGGGTTGATGTAGAATTTCATTGTGCTCTGCTTGTTACTCAGGATTTTTTTTTGTAGAATTAAATGAGTTGTTGATTCTACAAATCCTGGCCCATAAATGGATACAATTGTTCTTGCAATTACTCCCCCCAATCAGCGTATTGGAATTAAATAGTTAGATCACGCGATATGTCCTTGGCGCGCATCTTCAAGGATGCAAGCCTGAATTATCCAGTCACCATGAAATCGACGTATAAATCTGGGGATCTTTCTTTCTTCCACTACCGCTAACTCCTCACATCTTCCTCGCTCTTTCTAGCTCACATCCTAGAGTACTCTAGATGGATTGGGTATACATGTATGAGTTGGTAAAGTCTTCCTGGCGTTTTCTTTTTTTTTCGAGAATCGAAGCCGAATGTAAGTGGATTGGTTTGTGGCTCGTCGAGGCAAACGGTTGTGAAGCTCCACTATGCGCGATAACGTTATTTTCAATCTTTTCTCGTCTTCTTCTCCCAGAGGTAAATCTGATGAGCAGCGGTAAACCTGGGGCCGGGCCTGAACACCACTGACAAAATATAATTGTCAAACTCTCCTTAAAAAAAAAATCATTCGTCCTAATATTATAATTTTAAATATCGCGAAAATCCTACCTCCCTTTCCATCCACCCCTTCGTTTTTGGCGTGTGATTTTTTTTCTGGATATTTTGTCGTTTGTTTTTTCTTAACCGAGATATTTTTCTATATTTTTTTGTTACCGAGCCGTAAATCGGTGTCTTCAGGGACCCCGTCTAGTGATTATGTACAGGCCCAATTATCGACATACATAATTACAAGGCTTCTTCATGAATCAGTCACACGTATATCAAGAACTTCCCCCACTGAAGAGGAAGATTTTATCATTCACCCTCGCAGTTTATCTCATTTTCACCATTTTTAGATCCTGTAAATTATCTATAAATTGTCATTCATCCGAAGACATTAAACAAATTCCGGCATAACGAAGTTAACCGATAAGATATATATTTCTGTCGAATACCTCGAATTGAGACGTCGGCAAGACACTTGTTTTACAGTATTCCTTCCAAAATGTGTTTCCCATTTCCGACCTCTCTGCACGCGCACGTGCTGGGAGTATCAAATGGCGAAACTCCACTCCCCAGCTATTCCTAAGATATCTCACATAAAGATTCGATAGCAGAAAAAAAAACCCCTGAACATTTGACGTTCCCACTCCAATAATTAACCGGGAAGATTCCCAAGTTTTTACGTTCAACCGCTCACCTCCCACTTCACTAAACGATTATGTGAAAATTACTTGAACCCTCAGTGTTCATAGAATATAAAAAAAAAATAGGGCATATCTAAAGTCTCTACATTTCTCGAGCGGGAGCACCTTTTTCCTCTCAAGTGGTTTCATAGTCTAGAGGGAGCAGCGTGAGAGAGATACAGGGGAGGGTTTCGATTAAATTAGGTTACTTCAGCGGCATGGTCGGTGGGCAACGACCGATCGGACCACGGCAAGATAGGCGGAAGCGTCAGTAAAGGAAAATCCATTGCTAGCAGTCTTTGCCTGTGTGCCATAGTTCCAACACAGAATATTAAACCAGAAACCCGCAATATCAGCGGAACCTCAAAGATGCTACAAATGAGCTGTTTGAGAATTCATCTATCGATTGAAAATTCATGTAAACAAGATTCTCTCCATCCATAGTTGAGAATCAGAGGGGCGAGAAAATGTGGGTAAACATACTTTAATAAATTCTTACTTTTTTGATCAATTTTTTTTTTCCCTTCGCCTCTCTACTCTGCAAGGCAAATGCCACGTGGATGACAAAACCACTGGAGAAGAGGTAGAGGGAAAGACTAAAAAAGTGGTAGACAGGTTGAGCTGTATCGATTACTATTGGCCCCACTACTATCACGTTGTTGTTGTTTTTCTTTTGCGTTGTCATTGCTGTACTACGCGATGAAAAGACAACAAAAATATAACAGAAGGTGATTGCAAAAGAACAGTCGATTGGTTGAAAATTCGGTTGGTATTTTTTCTGGGAAAATTGACTAGCTACCATCCCTGCATTTAATGCTGGAAAGTGGCATTGCGGATGTGAAATAATGCAGGCTGATAGGGGACTCGACGATAATCTATGATATTGTATATTTATTCTGAGGTGTCTTGTTGAATATAAATTAGTTCTTTTCTAGGAAAAATTGTGGGCAATTCCGAGTGGTTAAACTGATTTTTCGAGCCGGTTTTACAGTTTTTCTCAATTTCATAAAATTCCCAAAAAAATGGGTGAAAAAATTCTTTTAGAAACTTGGAAACACGCTATGTCGATAGGAAATGAGCTCAGCTTTCGAATGGAACAAACCCCGTGACGATCGGATCAATAGTTTTTGAGATATCGCCAAAAGAGTGTCGACTTTGGTGAAAATCGGAAGAATGGAAAGGGTCCCCCCTTTGAT
>JAPYZM010001176.1:0-20682 GCA_030522845.1 Psyttalia concolor
GGGGGGGGGGGGGCGCGGGGGGCGGGGGGGGGGGGGGGGTGTTGGGGTGAGAAGGAGAAATTTTCGGCTTCTCTATTTTCCTTTTCCCTGGCACATCGTAGGAGTTGGGATTTTCACTGAGTAGTGGATGATGGTGAACAACCCTCGGGGACTGCTAATTGTGAGCGACAGTCGCAACGGGTGAACCGGGCCAACGTCGTTTTCAACGTCAACTTGTGGACGGGAGTAGGAGGAGAGGTTGGGATTCAACCGAACCCGGTGGAGTCGTGTTGTCGTCGAGTTCTCTACCTTACTTTTCAAGACAGCTACGTTAAGTTTATTTGACAATAACAACTTTTCGCAAATCTTCTGGGAAAATAGGGTCGAGGGAGGAGAGAATCAAATTGTCTTTCGGGAAAATTTTCATTGCTAATTGAGAGCTATTGAATATGTTCTCTGGAACTATTTTGTCTTCAAGACTTTTTGGATTGCTTATCAACCTCCATCTTCGGTAGTTGAAGGTGTGTCGTTGATTGATTATCATCAGGCAGGCGTAGAAGACTTGATATTGACTCGCTGTGGACTAACAGTGAATCGCTTCTTTGGATGTTAGCCTGAACAGAATGTTCAGACGGATCCTTAGCAGAGTTGGATCTAAAGAACTTGAGCTGAAATTTCCCTGCAAGTCGCAAAGTTCTTTGTACCAAAACGCAAACTCGACTGAGGTTTGGCTAAACGATTGGTAGGATTGAGAACAATTGAGAACTATTGACCATATTCCGTGAAAACATTTTGTCTTCAAGACTTTTTGGGTTGCTTATCAACTTCCATCTTCGGTTGTTGAAGGTGTGTTGGTGATTGATTATCATCAGGCCGGAGTAGAAAAATTGATAAGATCTGATATTGACCCGTTTTGGACCAACAATGGATTGCTTCTTTGGATGTTAGTCTGAACAAAATCTGCTGGCGAATTCTTCAAACGGAGGCTCTTCTTCTACATTACACACATACACCATCGACAAAGTTGGACCTAAGGAACGTGACCTTAAATTCCACTTGGAAGTCGCTAAGATTTTGTGATTTTTGCTCAACTAGGGAGAGACCAAACAATTGATCAGCCAAAACTGATTTCCATCAAGTTTGGATGGGAATCCTTTGGGAAAAATCTGGGCTCTATTCCCCCACAGATAGTGCTGCATAAATATATTTGCCAGGAGTTTTAACTACCAGAAAAAAAATCCACAAAGGATATTCCGCTCTTTAAGAAAAACCATTTTTCCATGGATCGGTTTTCCATCGTCAATTTTTTTACGAACAAACTTTGGTAAATACCAATTAATCCACAAAATCAAATTCTAGAACTCCACCAATCTCGAAAGTACATCAAACCAGTTTCATTCCATTGGAAAGGGTTTTCGCTACCTAGAATCCTATCCCATCGAGTGAAAACTTTCCCCTCCTATACCATTTTCTACCACATACAAGTAAAAGTAAAGCCATTCGCTCTCACGTTAACCGAGTGAGGTGATCCTATTTACTATTCCCGAGGACACTTAATTTTCCTTACGGAATTAAGTCCGAAGCTGTATTAGAGGAGATAGACGTAAGGTATGTTCATACCTTGGAGTTAAAATTTCCAGCGTGTGATTCTAGTGGTGTTGTTGGTTGAAGGAGAAAACGAGGGGATCTTTCCCTTTCGAGACGAAGACGGTAAGAGACTTCCGTTGAAAATCAACTCTTACAAGAGGTGGTTTTCTCAGCGAGTAGGGGAAGAGTCCTTATTTCCTTGGTATTTTCACCAGTCTACCGCTTACAATTAGAATACTCTTGGGAGCTTCCTATCCCGCACCTCTTTATTCTCACTCCTGAGTTAACCAGATAGACGGATAGATGCAAACAAAGTTGGGTTAATAATAGAGGAAGTCCTTTAGAAGGGAATAAGATAAATAATGGGGAGGGATATTTTTTACACTCATTCGTCATATCTGATTTTTGAACAGAATGAAATTCAAACTAACTCAAACGGAAAAATTTTGTCGTGAACCGCGAGACTTGAGAATACAAGTTACCCTTTTGAAATGGCCATTTTCCAATCCAAGTGGGCAAATTATCTTTTTAAACTCTTGTCTAACAACCAAATTTTTCGTCTATTCATCTGGTTATTAAATTCTCAATCTTTACTCTTCAAATGGAACTTTAAATCAGGTGAAAATCCGCGATCATAACCAGTGATGCTGATTTCTTTGACGCTCATACCTCTCGCAGAACTTGCAATCACACGGAGAGAAAAATATCCCAAAAATTAGTGTACCTTCTTACTAACGCATGGGACCGGTTGAATGGGACTCAAAAAAATAGGGAACACTCGCCACCTATTGGTGTCCGCCCATCACAATTTGAATGACCTCCCTCAAAACTTTCATGTGTGGCACCCTAATTTTTTACGCTCATCGACAAGTAGGCTGAGGAATCGTTTTTTCAGAAAACCTGACGCGGAAGAGTGGGGGGTCCCTTGCCAAATTTTAGGGTGCTACTCACTAAATTTTCATCAGCTATCCTCTATAAAGTGGTGATCCCTGTGGATTAAAAAATGAATTGGTAGGCACTCTAGAATACTAAATACGAAAATGTAGAGTTGTCTGTTGAGAAATTAGAGGAATCAGACCACATTTCAGTGTATTGGCACCCTAGTTTTTGAATGATCTAGCGTGCTACTTTGTACGGCGCCACCTAGCACTTTTGGATATGCTCACGTGAATTGGAGAAGTGCGATATCTCTTTTATGAGTGGAACCCCCGTACGTCTCCACGTTGGTGGGCAGCACACTAATTTTTGGAGGGAGCTTCCATGAAATAGTGAGATATTTTTCTC
Organism: Psyttalia concolor; assembly: GCA_030522845.1. Taxonomy (NCBI): domain Eukaryota; kingdom Metazoa; phylum Arthropoda; class Insecta; order Hymenoptera; family Braconidae; genus Psyttalia; species Psyttalia concolor. The sequence continues at coordinate 2,851 of JAPYZM010001176.1, forward strand.
TCCGTGCAGGCTAGAATCACAGATTACTTGATCTGGATTGATTTTAGATCTGTTCCAAGATCGAGTCTACGGAGGAAACTGTTCAGTTATCATTACTTACCAAGAATTTTTTTCGAATCTCATTGGACTTGATCCGGAGCACACCAATCGGGAATTTGGATCGCCATCTGATCCATGTTCATCTCAATTGATCATGTGCTCATTAATTGCTAGTCCATCTCAGTCATATCTCAAATTAACAGCTCATCAAATCCGGTATTACAGGCCTCCCAGAAATGATACAATCCAAAGAATGAATGTGAGAATATATTCAGGTGTAAAGAAATCGCGTGACGAGTAGTATCGAAACTCTGATACCTCCCTTCCAGACGTTACATACGAGGGGATTCATCGAAGGTGTTATTCAGACGAGGTTATAGGTTAGGAGAAAGGCCGGGAATGGTCTTTAGAAGGGCATTAAGCGGTCCTGGAATTAATTGATCGCTGTGGATAGAAGTGGATATACCCCCTTACCAGGTATATATCAGCTCACATGAGATCCTCTAGTTGCGCGAGGTCGAGGCGTGCCTGGGGTAATATCGGTACTAGTCCGTGCCAGTCGATGAGCGTCCACCCCTCAGTTCTACCTTTTGCCCTCAAATGCACTGTGCAGTACTGAGTCATTTAGCTTCTTACATTTTTTCATTGCACTCTGATGTTTTTTTTTCCTTCCCCTGACTATTCTGAAATGAGAGATCTATCGCAGAAATAGTTGACATTTTACAAGGACTCTTTCTTAATTTTTTTTTTCTCTATTTGCATAAAGACGAAGGGTGTAGGGGCACACACATTCAGAGAGGCAAGTGTTTGAAGAGGTCCAGGAGGGACGAGGGGTTATTAAGCCTCAGCCCACAGACCACATCACAGGAGAGAATACATCACCCCTCTCCAACCTTCAGCCACGTTTTTGGATAACCACCTTTCCCATCTCCATATTATACCATTCCACGTCCATCCATCTGGATGTCATGATATTTACACTTTGAAACATTTACCCTTGGTCCCTTTATCATGCAAAGTTGGAAATTGATATTTTTAAAGAAATTCACGTGTCTCGTAATTTTTATGCGTTGCCAAGTTTTGGGGACTAAATGGTGGCATTTGGGACGAAATGATTGAGAGATGGCCAATCTCTATGGAGATCTTGATTTTCTAGGATGTCTAAGATGTTCAACTCGTAATTCTTAAGTCCGTTCTCACTGCTTTCAAAACGTCCAATTCGTTAATTATCTTTAGAATCTGGTGGTAAGCCTAACTCACAATTTCCGTTGCATCAGCCTCAAGATGTAGGCCCTCAAGAAACTCTTCCTTGGTCTCTCTTAAACTACCAAATCAGTCCGGAAACAATCGCAGTAAGACTCTGAGCTGTTTGTTCTCTCAGAGGAAATGATTTCTATCTACATTCCATCACAAAAGAGATGTTGTGAGCGCAGCTGAATTCTGTAATTTCTCCAAACTCAAGGTTTCCTCGCTCACAAACTTTTCGGGAGTATCTCATGGAGTAACCAATCAATCCACGCAATGAATTGCACCGATCCAGAGGCTTTTCGGGACAATCAGGTGGCCCTATCTCCACGTCTTCTCCAATCGACATCGTTTTCCAAAAGTCACATTCTCGAACTAATAATGAAGACGCTGTTGATACTCTGGTGTGCTCATAACAGCTCAACAATCGTCTACGAAACATCGCTGAGGGGGTGGCAATGGGTGGGTTGGTATTCCACAGCGGATGATTGCGCTCGCATGCTTCAAGGACATATCGTACCTACTGGATATCAAACTCAACTACTCGACCCACCTAAAACCACTGCAAACCCTCCGGAGTCTCGAGACTCGCAAACCCACTAACCCACCCTCTAAAACCAGTTCCAACTTCACAACCTCACCACTACCACTAGTCTCTCTCTTTCTCATATAAACGCCTTCACTGAGATCGTTTTACTCTATACGGCCAAGGCGATATTTACTGATTCCAATTGGTTTCGTGATTGCTCGAAAGTGCTGCGAAATAGTGCTACCCCGTATATACACTCAATTTTAAACGTCTCACTTTGCTTGGGCTGGCAATAACGTTTGCCAGTGATACTCGGGCCATTTACGAGTCTATATGAAATGTATAAAGCTGAGGGGGAGTAAAGAAATTTTGAGAGGGTATTTTGGGAGTTGATGTGGGTAGTATTGGAAGACATAAAGTGATGGGTTATTTATTATTTGTATCGCACGTGCTAGTTTATTGGTACAGAGTCGAGGGATACCTGATAGGGTGATTTTTTTTTTATTCTGCGTATTCATGGGGGGTTGGGGCTTTTGGTAAAAAAAAAAATTCCCGTATATAATTCTCGTATTCTCAAGTGGGATTGCCTATTCCTCATACAATTGCCGACGAAAAAAATTGCATAAAATTTTATCCCAACATTCGCTCGGGGAAATTATTGAAACTGTTTTTAAAAAAATGTCGAGCCAAATTTTTTAACTGAAGTTTCGTTTAATTTTTCGGGGAAAGTAATTCACAACATCTCTAGCAAAAAATTCCATCTTCAGTATCACTCGCGTTTATCACATATTACAATGTTTTTTTTTTTTATTTTTCAGGTAAACTCCCAGTAATATCTATTATCAAGCTAAAGCCCACAAATTTCTCCCAGACACAACAAGAGAACCGCGTCATTTGTTGGTAAGTAAAACCGTTCTTTATTTTTTCTCACGATTACTCGACATCGCATAGGAATAAAAAAAAAAAAATAAAATCCTTCGGGGTGATAAAGGGACGGCATTTTACGGTTTGCGGGAGTAAATTAGCAATTAGAAATCTGATATACGTTAAAGGTAAATCGTACAGTGCTGTTTTGTGATTGCGTGGGTCTTTCTCTTTCTGCGTCGCGTGGACTTCTGCGACAGGCACGGCCTCGCGTGACCCAAACCGCCACCCCCCCCCCTCCCCTCACAGGCGTTTCAAAATCAAGCCCCAGGGGGATACTGATGCTACAGTTTATACGGATTTTCGTCGGAACAGTGAGCTGAGAGGGATGACGATTATGTCCTAGACGTAATTGTCAATTTTTTTATTACTGAATAGATAGAGCCGAGTTCAGAGATAGATCCCCCTGAAGAATGCGCGCTCTATCAGCCTTTCCATATCGAGCTTGAGGCAGTTAATTGAGATTAGACTAATTAATTTCAGGTGACATTTATTGACGTAATGTTTAATGAAATGCATTGAGAGGAAATTTTTTATTAAATTTACATTAATTTTTTTTGCAAAAGATCAGTGTTAATGTACAACCATAAAATAAATTAAAAATTCAGGGGAATGTGACCTTAAATTGCCACTTGTCATCGCAGTTAATGCATCTGGAATAATTGTATATGGAGAAAGAAACGGTTGTGGTCTGTGAGTTGAAAACAATGAGTTTTCATTTACTTCATCCCAGTTGTTTGTTTCTAATGTCAAAGAAAATTCCGTGAAAATCTCAAGGTCGAAGTCTTTTGGGTTTAAAAATATAATTAAAAGATACATATAATTAGTTATTATACTTCGATTAAAGGTAATTTTAAAAACAATTAATTTTTTCATAAATTATTAGAACAAATAAAGTTGACAAAATTGAAAAAAATTGTATTATTACAATTTGGAGAGAGAAAATTCCGGTAGACCGATTACCGAGCTATGAACCCGGATTTTTCATTTATCTTAACTAATGAAATTCAAATTAAAAACTCATTTCTTACTAAATCTCCCGACCCTAAGGCGATTATTAAAATAACATTTAATGAGAATGAGGCTGACATTGAATTTGATATCGAGGATTTTGACTGTTGTAATGACGAATCCCCTAAAAAATTTAGGCTTTCACTCGAGACCATGTCCTTTTGGCGATGTAAGCCCCTAACTCAACAGTCTAAGGAAGACATGCCAATTAATATTGGCTTAAAGCCTCAACCAGGTAAAATCGGGTTAAAAGAATCAGGGAATAGAAGAATGATCAGTCGAAATCAATTCCGATCAGTTCAGAATTCGGCTGAGGTTTTTCCACGGTATGTCAACTTCTGATTCGATATCAGCGAGAACATCCTGGTTAGACTTCTGAATTATAAACCACGCAAGATTGGAGGAAAGAGTAGACTTCATGAGTCAGATCAGAGTTAGAACGAAATAAGCATTTCATGGTTGTTTAAAAGTTATTTTTCAAACTGCCTCAGGTTCTTCTTAACGACAAATGTGAATTAGGCTAGAGCTAAAGATAATCAGTTGCACTTGATGAGAATTTTTTGGATCACTCTGATCTAAACCTGCTAAAACTTCTGGGATCTGATCTTCCTTCTTAACGCGGGGGTGACTGATCATTGATCAAGAAATGTTGGGATTGGATTCAGATATCTTTTTAGGACTATGACCAAATCCTAAGAAGTATATCAGCTGGGATTCATCTAAACCAATCTAATATATCTTAGATTAGCTAGAGATACTTCTGGGATAGTGTGACGAGTTTTCAGGATTTAAATTGTTCCATAACTTCTCTCGTTTCGAAATAATCTAGCCATTTCGAACTTCCTTTCATCTTCACTAATGTAGATTGTCATAAATTATAAATTCAACTCCAGGTTCTTCGAAGTGTATTGTTTGTCCGTCTTGTTTCATCGAGTTTATCGTTTCAAAAATTATGAATAAATGAAGTTTTAGTGCTCATCTTTCAAAACCATTCAATTTTGAGGGGTTGATGCATGTAGATCACACGCAACTGTAAGACCCTCGAATCGAGACGCCTAGTCGCAGGTATAAAACGTGGGAAATGAACGACTGCATAGGGTTCGGAGGGAGGTACGTGCGATGACATGCAATTTTTTTTTTTCGATTGTACGAAATAATACCAATTTAGAGATCGTAATTTTAGGGTGAACTACCCCTTGCTTTGAGCAGAGGAAAATGCTAACCGAATTATTTCGTGGTTTCTGATCGTGGCTAAGGTTACGTCAGTCTAGACGGAAAAAATTCAGACATGATGCATATGATGTTCACGTGAAGAAGTTGAATGCTACCGTAAAATTGTAAAGTACTTTTGGTCAATGAATTCTCTCATTCTTGATCATTCTTGGAGATCACCCTAGAGGTGATGGCTTAGACAGATCAACAGTTTCCGGCATAAGAAAAAATGTAATCGTTTAGAAGTGGTTGTAAAATACTTCTATCCCAGATGTTGAGGAAGCTTCCTGTCTACGGAAGCCAGGTCTAAGAGTTCTTGCAGGTTTCCTGCCAAAGATTATGTAATTAGAGAAGCCTTATCGTTAATGATGATAAACTATGAGATGTCTTTCATCTACTGAGAATGCATTTGGATGAACAATAATCATGAATTGACTCACCTTGAGCTCGATCTTTTCAGTTGAGATCTTTTCATACATTGAAAATTCAGGAAAATCTATTATTTTTCTCTCGACACAAGTGGGTGTGTATATGGAAGTTGATCGCGACAAAATTGCATTGTGTGGCGGTTGTGTCGTGACGTTTAAGTGGCAATCGCATGCTGACTAGAGAATTATGGTCGAGTGGATATAGGATTACATGTCTACGGGGGCTATGTATATCAAACCTACCCCCATGAAGCGTGTCAGAGGATTCATGGTAGGGAGAGCCTAGATCAAGTGAGCTGGGGGGTGGAGTAGAAAACACTGAAAGGACTTGAACGATTGCATGACGAACGCCGATTCGATAGCTCGAATATCGTTGCCTACAATTTCGAAATACCATAATGCTCTTGAGTTTCTATTGTTTCTGAAGGTTCAAAAATTGTAGGGAAAAGTTTTGCGGATGTACGGAATATCCAACTTTTGCTCCTTTTCTGTCCAATGCTAAGGATTTTTCATGTTGAAATTGAAGGAATTACCGGTTATTTCCATTGATCGAGGAGTTTCCGTTGTTCAGAGGAATTGTTGATGACAACTGCCCTGTATTATTCAAACAAACATTGAAGGTGGAGGGATGATGCATTCCGCAATAAGAACTCCATTACTGATTGATAATGAAAAAGTGCACTTATTTGAACTATTTTAGTTTATATGAAAGGACGATTCAATGTTTTAGTTCATACCGTATCTACGCGAGATTAGTGAAACAATATTTAAAAAATAATAATTAAAACAATGTGGCCACAAGAGTGACGGGAAGTATGACGCCCAAAGGCATTAACATTCGAGGAAGATTAAACGAGACCGTACGGTTGAGATTGAGTAAATGAGATTGAGGTGTGAAATGAAAAGTGTTTGGGTTCATTGACAGTTTGGGAAAATAAGAGGGTATTGCGTTTGTTTCGAGTGGCGGAATGAATGAATTCCTTTCGATAATTACCACACGCGTACCTGGAGAGGACCCATGAATTGGTGGAAGGTTGTTCATCTGAGTCACATTTTGGCCAGAACATCCTAGATCTAAGCAAGCCTTGTTCTAATCTTCTCAGATGTAGGCTCTCCTGTTCAACTATTAATCTAATTATTCCTATTCTTTATATGCGATAATTGATACCAAAATCCAAATTGCGACTGCAAGCATATTGGTTTTTCCGCCTTCTGGCTGTTGGGGCAAACGACTACTGTGAGCCATCCTAGAGCATGCTATTTGAAAACAGCATCATCTCGGTTGCTCTCCTGATCTGGATGTTCATAAGATGCTCATAAGAGTGGCCTCATCTAGACTGATCAAATACTCATACACCACGTAGGCTTCAATCAAGAATCTCAGATAGATCGACAGATGAATAGAAAGTTATGGAGGTAATCTGTCATCGAAGACTTCTCAGCTGAGATGGTCATTGGAACAATCAGACTCATATGACTTCGACCAAGGTAAACCTCCAATCTTCATCTTCATTTACTCAAAATGAAGTTACAGAAGCTGATACAATGGCATTGCATCTGGACTTAGGTTGAGATCCAACAACTGATTAGGTACCAAGTTCATACTTTTCGATTATGAGGACCCATTGTTTTGGTGACTCCCTGCAACATCATTATGATAAGTTGTACTCAGAGGCGTGGAAGCCAGAAGAGACCCATTGAAATAATCAACGTGGTATGACACCAAAACAAATAAACCCCTCATCTCCATCTTCATTGTCTTCCCCTCGGAACCAATCATCCCAAATGACAATCATTGAGATCCAACCTAAACAGGAGAAAAATAAAATGAATGATTTGGCGGCATCGGAGTAGTGGTCAAACTCCAGTAAATTATCAATAAACCTCCGTAGCTCCACCCCTCAACCCCCAAAGTACCTGGTGGTCTCCGCTGTTCCCCAGTACATCATCAATTATTCGAAATGCGCGCATTACAGTTCTATTCTTGTCTCCCCCTCTTCGCAATGTGGAACAGAGAAAAAAAAAATCCTTACCGAGGATAAAAAAAAAACGCCGCATTGTTTCAGGGGTAGTTATTACCGAGACTGTGTGTTGCGGAGGGAGTTGGCGGGTGGATGAGTTGGTGGAGGGGGGAAAGGATGAGTATGGTCGATTTATCGAGTTCGATATCCGCCAGTCTTTCCGGCGCAATATTGCCGGATAAAATAAGCCATTAAGTCGGTGCGAGTGCCGTAGTTTCATAGCAAAGACGCCTCCAAACTCCCCCCTCGCCCCCCTCTCCAACCCCTGGTATCTTCTTTGCGACTCCCACGTAAAATTTAAAGTGGGGATGGGGGTGCAGTGGGAGGAAAGGTGGTATAGATAGGAGGCACAGGGTGAGACGGGCTTATTCAACCAACCGAAAGGAGATTCCACTAAGCTTTCAGATTTTACCCTCTTAGCCAACCAAGGGATTATAAAACGCAAATACCTACCTTGATTAGTGTATACTGTATAAATTTTGAGAAATTCTATTTTTTTTTCAAGGGGACATTGAATTTGTGAGGAAGAAGTTTTCAAGAATTTTCGTTCCAAATGAGACTGGGAAGTGGATTCCACTTTTGATGGTTTGGAGATAGTCCAAGATATTTAGCATGATTTAGAAGATTGTATTGGTGAATCTTGTAAACGCTTTTTGCCGGCAAGAAGGAACTAGAGTATTGTAAATTTCTCCGAATATGTAGGAAGTTAACTCCTTTCAACTCATAATGATGCTTTCACCATCGACTCCAAGCTTATCCTGGTCCATTGATGGGTTTTTTCATACCATTCGCAAAGTAACTCACCAATCGCAGGAAAATTGACCGTGAGCTCCTTCTCCAACCATCCTGCAAACAGCTGGAGTAGAGAATATCCTGATCATGATCCTTCTCACCCTCTCCCGATCGCCCCCACTCACTCCCGACTCCCTGAAAAACGCCATCAAATAACCCCTCGAAAGAACCATCCAAAACTTTATTAAAAATCCGTATGAAGATTGAGGAACCACCTTGATACGTTATGAAAAGGATTCTTCGTGGGTATCAGAAATTCGATATAATTTCAAGGGTTGCTTCAAGATAGCCACTTTACGGTAGGGATAAACTGCAGGAAGGAGAACTTGAGGGCGGGTAAGGGAAGCCTCAAGCATCCTACGGAAGTCTGGCTCTAATTAAGCGCCCCCTCACCCCCGTCCCCCTTCACTCTCCTCTGTATCACCCATACCTGCCCACCTTATCAAATCCACTCCCTCTCACTCTCCCCTCTCTTCATCCCCCCCCCCCTTCCCAACCCATTTACTCATTCCAAGGCTAGCTCCTTCACTCATCATCTTTCATCCTGCCTCGACGATTCCCCGCGTGCATCATCCACATCTCATCCTTTCTCTCCCCTCTGCTCTTCCTAACGCCGCCCCAGAAGTTGAACGATATAAGCATCCAACCACCACCCGTGCGTTATCATATTCCCTGATTGTTATGTCTTCAGGATATACCAAACCGTCTCTCTTTCCTTCGCAAAATTCGCAGGCCTCTTCGTCCTTTCTTCATGGCTCCGTGAAATCATGAGAGGGCTTCTTGGTTTTCCTAATTAAATTCCACTCTTACCGATTCCTTCTCATTTTATTTTTAATTCAGGTATTTCATTTGTTCTGTGTTTTTTTTTTTAGATGCCTTGGATTTTGGTAGGGTTTTCTCAACTGCGGTTTAATTGTCAGGGAATAGGGTGGAGAAGGTAAGAGGGATGCGAGAGAGTTTTTTTTAATGGGGAAATAATTATGTAAACTGTTTTGAAGGCTTGAGAGGAGAGTGGATTCGTGAGGGTAGGTGGATGATGAGGGATATGAAGTCAGTGATTCCCTGAAACATGCCAGGAAATTTTATGGAATATAGAGTACATAGATTGTGATTATCTCTGGTTAAATAATTTTTGGAACAATTGAGAGTGAAATTTTCATGGATCCAACGGTTATTGAATTCTCATTATTACTGTTAGTGGAGCTGAAAAAAAAACCACGTTCCTAGTGTCAATTAAATTTACGTGTTGCAAAAAACAAAATCTACATATTTCAATTAAACTTCAGTGTTAAAAAAAGCCACGAGGAAACGAGTGGATGACCCCAATTTTTTGCATTATTTACCTGGTCTTCTTAGACTGCTCTAATTTGTCAATTCTCCCTGTTGTCTTCTTCCATGAGACGTGCGGAGAAAGCTTGCACCCCATTAGTTCATCGACAGAGATTTCATCATTAAATCCCTCAATATATCCACCAACTTCATTCACTTCTCCTGCCTCATCCCATTCCCCTGAAATCGCTCAAAAGCTCCAAAACGCTCATAAATACTTATCTCAAACACGAAATTAAAATCCAACATTGAAGTCTGACGGACGATTTGGCAGGCCAAATAAAAAAAAACGGAAAAAAACTAGGGGAGGGAGGGGGGGGCAGTGGGGAGTAAAACGTTGGTTAGACTTTATTTATGGCAGATCGGTGAGGACCGGAGAAAGCCGTGCTTGCGGGCAACATTATCTAAAATTCAAGCTGTAATTACTTTGCCTTGGGCGGGAGCGCTTTTCTACCCACCCTTGATTTATAGTCATCGCCCGATGCAGCTGCGTGGGTGTAAGTAATTAAAAATGTACCATCGCGTGGATACGTACCGAGAAAGTCGGCAAGCCCCTGGTTTCACTACTACCCCCTACCTCCCCCCCCCCCTCCTCCGCCCATCCCCCTATCTCGCTTGTTTTTAGGTGGTAGTGAGGTAGGTTTTCGTCGAGCAAGTATTGCTCCAGCCACCCCTTGGTACCGCCTTGTCCTTGAATGGAAAAAAATGAGAAGAAGCTCATCTGATTTTATTTCGTGTCCCAGATGTATCAGATATAAAAAAATATTCATCTTTATTATTTTTCAACTTAGCCTGTTACTGGCGTTCTCTTTTTCAGTTAGGACTTAGGGAAGAGGGAGCTTTAGTCACACTGCAGTGAGACACTTGCCAATAGAATCAGGTATTGATCGGTTCTGAGACGGGTCTTTTTGATCACTCGATAATACTGGCGAGTATTCTTCCAATCATTTTCTTCCAAGAAAGAAACACGGTTGGGAAAGTATTGATAGATTTGTCTACTCAATATTGAACCTAACCTGAAGCCTGTCTAAGTTTCTGATCAGCATCGATTGAGTTATATCTAGTGGACAGTTACCAAAAGCCTCACTGCACTCTCAGCCGAAATTCTTGCCAGAACAGCATGACCAGTAGCGAAGCTTGACAGCTCTGACTCTCTAAAGTCTCCACCTGAAAAATCTCCATTCAGATGTTCCAAAAGCATCAACTTGAGATTTAAAAGTGTCATGTTAAAACTTTTATCAAACATCTCTTCAATTGACTGAAAATGCAATAGGAGGAATTCCCAAATCGACAGTACATATCAATTCCATGCAAACTCCCAACGTACAAGTCAGAAACAAAATTCCCCATTGATCCAAATCATTCAATTTTCGCGTTGTCTGAATTTCAGTATCCAAATTCCCTGTATTCATCTCAAAATGAACGTAACAAACCCCCGTTTGTAACACACCAGTGAACTCTCGCATTCGGTAATACTGTAGCTTTCCCCGGGACGATATGAGCTTTCGAGGAGGGGTAGGGGATGTTTCCGAAAGTTTACCCAGAATCCGATGCCTCTACCATCAACACTAATAACTTTTGGTATCGTTGTTCAACGCAGCAACACGTACGAAAGTTGATAACCACTATAGTGACTTCATTCCATTCGTTGACGCGTGTAGAATTAGTTAATCCAAATATCCCCAAAAATCATTCATATGAACACCACGTGTTTGGATAATCTTCACACTTATTCCATTTCATGTTTGAGGTGTCTGTGAGAATGCAATAATGACATAGAGTGGTGAGAGGGATTCTGATCCCTTGGGGTTGGTATCTTGGACCGTAGTTAGCTCGCATTAGTAAGCTCCCTTGGTTCATCATGCTTCTTGCATTTCTCGGTTATCTGGAATGAGAGAATGTCCTGAATTATTTAGAAGTATTGGATTAGGTTGACAAGTGCCAATGAACTAATGGTGAAATATTGTTTGCCATGCACCATTCGGTGGGTGCGTTTGAGGATTCTTCTTTTCGGGTTATGCTGTTCGGATAATCAAATTTGTAGTCCCGAGTTGCTTGAGATAATCTAAGTTTGAGACTTAAATGAGAATTTTAAATTGATTCGCTTGCAGTATTAATAATTTTTACTGTTCTTTGTGAATCAGTTTCGGCTTTGTGGAGATATTAATTAGACACTTAAAATTCTCTCATTGATTTTTTTTTTGGATTTTTTAGCAGAACTTTTGACTACTTTCTGAATTCTACTTATCCCATCCTCTCTACATTTCCAAAATGAAAGGAACAATAGCCACAAAAAAAATTATGTCAATCAGCTACACTCCAAAATTAACGAAGTAAGTTTCTACATTTTTAGTTTACGTTTCGCTGCACCGAAAATGTTCGTAATGAGATTCCCCCAGAACAATGGATACGGAATGTAAACGGAAAAAAATTTTTCGTTCAAGTTGTTTTTTTTTCTGTCGAGGTTATTGTATTCGACTTGTGGTAATGAATGGGGTCGGTATAATTAACCAGTTCAGAAGTCTGTGGTAAATTCGATCAATAATGCTGAGAGGCTTTTTTGGGAATGGAAATGCATGTATTAAAAAGGTTGAAGGGTTTCGGATCAGTGAATTGGTAAACCGTCCTTTCAGGTACTGCGCGGAATTGTCGAATGAGGAGTTTGATAGGACCAGACGAATACATAATCGTCAACTAGTGTCTAGAATGGAATGGTGTGGTGGTGGCGGGTGAGTTGGACTCTCCACTTGCCCTATCACCTTAGGCAGTTGAACCGTCTTCATTGACGGAACCAAATTAACCATGAATGGTCCATTAACCTGTCGGTTTCGCCTACAGATGTTGGGGTGAAGTCCGCTTGTTTGGGTGTTTTAAGAAACTCAGCCTGGGATCAGTGAAATCATTTCAAAATAATAATAATAAAAATAGAGAAAGATCAAATAGAGACAGTAAGATTAAGATTGAGTAAGATTGAGATTGAGTTCATGAGATTTAAGTGTGGAACGACAAGTCTTTAGGTTCAGTGACAATTTGGGAAACTAAGAGCGTTTAGACGCCGTAGGTTTTCCGTTTGTCCCGAGTGGCGGAATTAATGAGAGCATTGTTGGTGACAAAGAGTGCGCAGTAGGAGAGTAGGTATAAGAGTGGAAGGATGTAAGGAGAGTAAGAAAGAAATTAGAGCATGCTGAGATGAAAATGTTGAGAAATGAATTAATATTCGATGAGGAGAGCCAGAAGCCAAATCGAGAGCGTCTGCGATCATCTTTGATACAGGTCCAAGTTCCTTGAACGTAGCATGGTGTTCATATTTTAACCAGTTATGTTTCCAATGAAGTTTAACCATATTTCTATTTTTATTTCCTAGCTCTCGAAATATGATCCTACATCAGTGTGAATCTTTGTTTGAGTCAACAGTTTTCAATATCTGATTACACGGCTGGTGATGATGTCGCCTTATATTCATCATTCGAAAAGGAACACCATCTGAAAAAAATTCCACTTGAAAAATCCCGCTCATTCTCAAAATCACATCTTGATTTTTCGCCATAAACTGCTGACGCATTTTCTCACTTTACAACGCTTGTATTAGTACTCCACATATCATGAATCCAGAAGGCATTACTAGATGCTCCAAATGTCCTCGTAAGACCCTTATCGTATTTACCACGAATAACCATTTTGGTTTACGTGATACGGATGGACGGAAACCGTAGAAATGTTATAACGACGTCGCCGCAATTCACATATTGAATGGTCCATCCAGTCTGAAGGGTGTACTAAGGGAGGTGGTGGTGGATAAAGGAGAAAGGGGTGGAGAGAGGCAATCCGAGCAAGTTTACAAGACGCAAACAGCTTAGGTGGTAAAGACCGATAAGATCTGGAGGGTTTTGTATGACCCAAACCATCCTCCCAGTTCTCGAGGTCACTCGTAAGGTTTCGAAGACCATGTAGACCCTCAATACGGAAAATGCTATGACGACGATAACCTTTGAGAGAGGCCTCTCTACCAAGATGTTCATCCATTTAGTTTTGAACTTTGTAATCTCGATTAGCTTTGGCTTAAGTCAGTATTCTGAATCCAAAAGAGGATTTTACGGTAGGATCTGTATCTTGTAGCCAGAGAAATTGGGCAATCTCAATTAAAACAGCTACTCGAAATTTAGTGAACCATGTTGGTTTTAATATTTTTGATGATAGAATGGTGTACAATGTTGGACAGTTGTCCACAATTTGCAAATCCGTTGAAATCTTCAAGCATGCTGTCTCAGGCATACTTGATGGTTTTCCACATATTTTTCTTGTGTCTCTCAGATTAATTAATAGAAACACATTTGGCCTGATTACTAATGCTTCTCGATTCAATTCACAAATAATTTTTTCCCCCTGCACAGACAACCTCTCCACTCTCATTCCGCCCACCCCATCGACCTCTCCTTCATTTCCTCGAAGCTAACCCTCCTACCGGGATTCTCTCAGGCACTCTGGGGTACGTAGAATAGAAAAATACGTATTCACATTCGTTTGATCGTACGTCGGGGGATTACACGGCCGTAGAACGTCAAATTATGTCAAATATGGGGGTCGTTTGTCACGACACTGTACTTTTTTATCTTGATATTTTCATCAATTATTTAGCAATTCACTTACAGTTTGTAACCTATCATCATGAAAAAAAAAAGTCATACTCTTTCATTTTCCATAGTGTCATTTCTCTATTATTTGACATTTCCGATCAAGTGGACAATTGTACAGTTCATCCACTGAATTCTCACGCTCAATTAAACTTTCATGAGCGACGATATTGGGAATGGAGTTACTTGAATATTTGCGTTCCTCATTGATTGACAAGTCTGCTCTGTTAAGCCAGAATCTTAAGAGTTTGTGATTGCCAAGAATGGTCAATATCAAGTCTTATGAATTAGTCGGTTCCATTATTACAATCGAACTTTCCACTTGGCTGGGAGCTTCTATATTTTGATGAGGTAGTACGACCTAAAATACCCAATCCTCGCAATTTCTCGCCAAAAATCTCAATACCATCCAGTGGTTTCTGGTGTAATCGTCAATTGGCCTCCAGTCTGACCATAATCAGAAAGGGACTGAAGGAGGGTTGGGAGGGGGGAGGGAGAGGCTCTGGTAAGGTAACACAAAGTACCTTACGCCTGTCCAACGGAACAAAAGACCCAAGCCACAGTGGTAATTATCGTAGTAGAGCAGTCAAATAGGTGGTTTGAACACTGGCCATACTGGAAATTCAACGAAGAAGAGGAGTTACGCAAGTGGGCAGAGAGAGGCATATAGATTTTAGACCATGGTGAAGTGAAAGGCTAGGTTAAAGGAGGGGGAGTTAAATTTCTAGAGACGTTTCTACGATGTACCAACGACCGGTGGTTCTACGAGTGGTAGCGCTGACTGGGCTTCCAAGGGGGAGTTAGCAGTGGTCCAGCCAAACACTCTCTCTCTCTCCCTCTCTCTCCCCTTCTCTTTCTCTCTCGTAGCTTCAACCTCCCCCTCTCCTCCCCCTCGAGGCTCCTGGAGTAAAGTTTCTACAGTCGACAGAGGTGGGGCTTCCACCGAGGCAACCGCCACGTCACCACCATCTCTCCACCCCTCACCCTTCCTTCTCCCATGCCCACCATTCCTCGAACAAAACTTTTGCGTTTTCAGTAGAGGTCGACTTCTTTGTACCTAGACCAGTTGCTGGAGCTAGCTCTAGTGTCTACGTTCGTTACGTGTAAACGGGACCAGTAATTACGAGGGACGTTGACTGGCGTTGAAAAAAGTTGTCATGATTGCCTTGTTGGAAAGGTCCGCACATTTATTTTTCACGTTCAATTTCTGGAGAAAATCAGGGCACACTTTAGGGCTAAAATTGTTAATATATTCGAGGTAATTACCTACTGAACAATAAATGAACTAATGTGAGGATTGATGGACTGTTCAAGTCAAGTGAGAGAGCCATTTCTGGTAAAAATCAGCGATTGCTGGAGTTTTCTGGACACTCCCCTAGTTTAGTGATCAGCGATTGCCCAGTAGTTTATAAAGCTGAGTTTGATTACAGCGGGTTTTACCGTCGCTATGCCAAGGTTGAATTGTCGAAGTTTGGCAGAGGAAGGGTAGCTCAAGGATTTTCTATGGCTAGGTAGGTTCCTGCTCCAACAATTGCATTCAGATGGGGTCAGAATCCATGTCAATAATTTCGTATTAGGTCAGGGGTGTATTCTAAGAGTTGGTTTTGTTCTTCAGAAAATTCGGTTATCAGCACCAGATGCAGGTCAATGGCAGATTAGAAGAACCAACTCCGGGCCGAACCCTAAGAAATTCAGTCAAGTTTCAAGAGATGAGTTCAGGATGTCCTGTCACTCATTATTTTCCAAAATTATATACTCAACAACTGCATCATGGGTAAAATATGCGCGGTAATTTCTACCTAGTGGACCAACACCATTCTCAATGATGAATCCAATATGTGAAATTCTAAAAATAAACAAACACTTTCCGGAATATCTGGTAGAAAAGCAATTACAGTTATTTTGCAATGGGGGCTTGTGAGAAGTTCTCAGACACTCTCCGTTCACCCACGACATTCAGAGTCGTATGTAAATTAGTCTACACCGCGGAGGCGAGGTAGGGGGTGGTAGGGGCCATATGGGTTTCCACCGGTTTGTATTCTAATTTCGTGGCTTTGGTTTTCCCCAGCGCTTTCAAGCATTGCGTTTCTTAGCTGCATTCACTATACACCATCAGACGACTCTCACCTCGTCTTTCACGAAATCGGTTTCCCTCTAATCCCATTTCCACCCTCTCCAACCCCCCCCCCCCCCCCCCCCTCGCCCTACCTATTTGCCTTGTCTCTCTTCATTTCAGTACTGAAGGAATGAAATTCTCAATCCCAGGGTACTCTTGCTAACTCTGAAGGGATGATGATCCATACTCGGAGATGATGCCTATTTTAATACAACGGTGAAATTAAAATTAGGCCTTGGAAATTTGCATCGTGTAATGGGAAAAAAATTCCATCTCTGTTTTGTTATTTTTTTCCTTCTTATTTCATTTTGTTTTTTTTCATCTTCATCTTTGTCTCGTTCGGAAGAAAATGTCGTTAAGTGTAACGGTGGGAAAATTACAAAGATAGATGGGGGGGGATGTTTTTTTTTATCAAGGCGTAAGGTACAAGAAATAAATGAGAATTTGAAGGGAAAAATTGATAATCTGCAGAGTGATTATTCATGTTTTCTTATTTATTTTGTATCTGAATTTATTGATACAAAGCGTCTACCATTCTGTCACCGTACAAATCCTACCATTTATAATGATGTCATTACGACACTCCCCAAGATTGCTGGAAATTTTTCTGTACTCGTGCACCATTTAGAAAAGAAAAGATATCTCAGTAAATGGATATTATTAACTGGGGATCGTGCGGATGAGTCACAGCTGATGCCACTGTGGGTCCATGAAATAATCCCTCCCGATACCTTCCCCAACTCGATTAAGAAACCAAAAGGAGGCATGTCGTGAAAGAAACTTCTGCTTCGATCAAAATTGTCTCTTGTAATCATATTTTACGACGCTCCCATGAAGATATTGAGACAGTCCTGCTTCAGATAATGACGGATCTTCGCATATTCAAAGTACGTTCATGATTTAATTGATGAACTAGAGGCATGCAGATCATCTTCAGCATCTAAAGAACGAGCTATTTCTTGCAGCAATCAATTTTTTACACTGAGGAAAAACATTCTTCAGCCAATTAAATTTTCTTGCCCTACGAAAGTCCAAACCTTCAAATGCAAGTCGTCATACCCATTTGCTGAAGAACATTGCTTTGTCAGTATGGGATTTAGCTCCATAATATTCATAGCTTACGGTCTTCGCGGAAAATCTCTTGAAGACCAAGTATTTGTAGACGACCACAACCTGATTATGAACCTTTAAATTCAACAACGAATGCTCAGTTTTGGTGTGTTCAAGTTCGGTTGTCTTCTAATCTGATGGATTCAATGATTCTGCGTTAGAAGTCCTCTCCGAAAAAGTCTAATCGTTCAAATGACATTACGAAAGCCTGCATGAGAATTAGCGTAGGCTATCCAGGAGCCAGTTGTCTTCATCATCCATCTGAATTCGTGCATAAACCCTGAAACCTAGAGTGATATGATCTTTTAATGGGCGCTTTGTGGCTGAATCCATTGCCAAGATCCAAAGGCTAAAGGAGAAGCCACACGGCTCAGATGGTTGGTTGGTCTGACGCCCGTTCCTACTTGGCCGAATTGTCGTCTTACTCCTCTCTCTCCCTCTCTCT
>JAPYZM010001177.1:0-13852 GCA_030522845.1 Psyttalia concolor
GAAAAGCCCAGTGGGTGGCGGTGGGTGAGATGAGAGTATGCAGCCACACGAGAACGTGACTACTGGCATTTCTAACTGTCTTCTACTCTCTATCCCCTTAGCTCTCTACTCTCCTTATCCCCTCAGTCTTCATCCTTTCCCTCGTTAACTCAACGCAAGAACGGACGTACCAGCCGGGGTCCATGGTACAACGGTGTGGCGGCTGTGTCGGTGCTTAATTTTCCCCTCGTAATTACGCGCCGGCCGTCCTGAGAAAGAGGGACACAAGAACTTGAGGATGAGGGAGAGAAAGGGAGAGAGAAACCTCAAGTCCGCTAGAAGGACCCCCATTGTACCAGAGGATATGGGACAAGGGAAATGGCCCGCGTCCCTGGAACACAGCAGTTTTGATCCTAACAACGAGAGAGCAGGCGTTTTACCTTTTCTCGTTTGTCTTACAGTCGTACTTTTGGTGGATGACTTTGATATCACTTGTGGAAGGATGTGGCTGAGTGCGGTGGAGATGAGATTGGAGATATGAACGACATTTTTGGAGATGAAGAAGTTGATATTTAAGGAGAAAGTCCGAGAGA
Organism: Psyttalia concolor; assembly: GCA_030522845.1. Taxonomy (NCBI): domain Eukaryota; kingdom Metazoa; phylum Arthropoda; class Insecta; order Hymenoptera; family Braconidae; genus Psyttalia; species Psyttalia concolor. Next base: position 573 of record JAPYZM010001177.1, read on the forward strand.
TTTAGCTTCTTTGCCAGGTCGATGGGCGAGAATGTTTCTTGATAATTTCATAAGTTTCCATCAGAAAATGTGGGTAATTTTGTTTTCCAACAGTTGGGTTTGAATTACTTTTTGCAGTGCCGGGCTTCTCGAAAATGGATTTCAATCGATTCGTTCACCTAACGACTGCTTTCAGTCATGGCCAATAGAGTTACGACTGGTCTATACGTATTCCAAATGGAGAGGGGAAACGTGAAACGCAAGGACCTTACGCTAATGAAGGACGAGTTAGTGTGGCATGGAAGGTAGCAAAGGCCAACAGGTCGCCATTAGGGCATACTGTTTCCCAAACTACTAATAGCCAATTCATGAAGGGGGTAACAGAATGTCCTAACAACCACTGCCAAAGACGTACAAATGGGACGACTATTGGAGAATAAAAAAACATGATAATAATTGCAGACAGCTGGTGAATAGTGACGGGGCATTGTTTGGGGTTATGCGTTGCGAGTCACCTTGGGGAGATGGTGTACCACCTTCCAAAATTCATCTGGCAAAGTTTGATGACCAAAGTGGGATAGGTGAATTTCGTGGTTGGTTTCCCCGGGGAAACTTGTCGGAGTCCATCCCTCCTTTTAGCCACGAAATAGAAGGCTGCGGTCAACGAGACAACGCACACTGTGAATAGTACCTCATCAGATGAAAATGAAAGATGATGGTGGGACGAAGCGCAGACATTGACGATCAATTCTTTGTCGTGAATTATAGGTGAATGGCATCATCATTCTCTTCGTTACGAGAAAAATCTCTCTTATTTCTTCAATGAATGAGAATCATCTGGCGTAATTCTCCGTCAAAATTGATTTTTTAAGACACACTCCAACCATTCACATATTTCCTCCAGCATTGACTTGGATTTCCTATCCCCAAATCAATTCTCAGGTGCCCATAATTTCTCCAATAAAATCTAAATCCTACGTCTCCCGAAAAACCCTTCTAAAATTCCGTCTCCGGGTTTAAATCGACTTGGGTGTCTAGGAAGTACTGAGCACTGCTATACTCCCTCCTTCTCCTAGCTTTACAATACGTTCTCGGCAGCCCTTTCTCTTAACGTCCAAAGTTTTCAAAGTACGACGTTCAATGGCTAAGGGACGTCGTATATACGACCCCTCTTTTCTGTCTTCTCTCGTTCTATCCTTACCCACCTCCGCCTCCCTTGGAAAAAAAAAACCTCTAAACGTGAAATGCCGAGATAACTCTCTGCATTTCATTCCCACGTTTATTTTTTTCTTTTCCGTCGAGGAGAAATGCTCCTGATTTTCCATCGCATGCCATGAATTCATCGTTAAGTATTCAACATCGATAACTTTTCTCGTGGCCTATCGCTGCTCTTGATAATCAATCTTGGATGACTTACACATGAATTCGCTTGCTAAATTCGTAGTTCATCTGCTAAATAATTGATCGAAGATGTACATCACCCGATGCAGGTTCTGCCTTGCATTTGGCAAATCTTCATAACCTGCGGGCAATGTCTTCCAGCCAAAACCTGACGTGTGGTCTTGAAGATCGTTCACTGTTTCCGGAGAAGATGATCAATTCGAAGGGTTTTCCAATCAATAAAACAAGCTTCATCACCCTCTGTTGATCTGCTACTCATCACCAAATCAGTACAGTAGAAGTGGTGGAACAATTGTCCCTTCAGCTCTAACTGAACCTCTTCCCAAATCATGTCAACCGAAGCATTCAAGACTCCCAACAAATCCTCCAACTGTATTCATGCATTACGAAAGAATTTCTAAAACATCACTTCAACTCTTCATCCTCTACACAAAAAATGTGCTCTCCATTGAGGCAAAACGATTGTCCCTCAAGTCAAAGCAGCACTGATATAGGACATCCCATATAACAGAGCGAGGAAGGAAAGCGTCCAGTGATACGAAATGTCGAGGAGACCGGGGTAGCTGGGGGTGAGAAGTGGGTGGGTGTAGAAGGATGGGGGGAAGGGGAGGGAATGGTCGTTGTCCTCCCTGGCTTTAACCAGTGTCTCCCCATTGGAATGGTAACATACCCTTTTGTTGACGGTTCTGCACGGAAACAGTCGCCAGGAAGCCCACAACCGTGACGTCATACACCACTGACTTCATCTCGTTACGGGTGTTTCCAAGAACCCAACGACGAGACGTCGGATGCAGGAGGAAAACCAGGAGGCATATAACACTACAACTTAACCATCACATGCAGAGCAAAAGCCCTTAGTCTACCCTCTATTACATTCCACCTCCTCCTCGCCACCACCCGCTGCTCTTCTCTCTCTCGCTCTCTCTCATCCGTGTTCCTCCTTGTGCTGCATGTCAACCCGCATTTATGAGGTAGGACTTGAATGTTTGATGATAAATGGCTAATGGCTAATGAGAATTCTTCGATGGAAAATTAGTAGTGATGCTGCAAGAGGTCGGGAGACGAAAAATTTGAGATCCAAATCGATATTTTAGTACTCAAACATTCCCATCAGTCTTCTTTCTTCCCTGATTAGTTAGGAGAATACGTAGACAGCCTTGAAGTCACGAGACAGGAGAAGATGATGATTTCTATCTCAGCTGGTCCGTTGACGTCACTGGAAACTAGCATCAGTTACGATGGGCACCATCACGGCTTTCATTCTGCGAAAATTTTTCGTCGTTCCCGTAAAGATAGGAAAAAAAAACTCCAACGACATACGTACCATCGTAATTACCACCCTGATGTGACGACTAAATCCGTGTCGTAGACGTTGAGAGTCACCTCCTCGGTAAATCCAATTTATTTCGTTGCTTACGGTTGTAACATAGGACGAAATGGGTCTAGGGGGTGGGACGGTGGGGGTTAGCCAACCCCTGGGTGATACCAACGGCGACTTGTGAACCACTTGTCGCTGTTACGACTCCATAAATTTCACCTCGTAGCCCTTTTCTAGACCAGGGAAAACCTCTCGACGGTGAGTAGTGGTGGAGCATCACGTAGGGCCATGTTTAGGAGTTCCTTTTTATCCTGACGAGAATGTATTTCGTTCATTCGAAGTTGTTACGGGAAGGATAGAAAAAATAGTCCGAGATTTTGGATGTGATTAGAATGAATGGTGACAGGAGACAAGAAAATTAATGAATATTTTTTAATAATTTACATCTTAACAAGAAATTAAAAATTATTGCAAATTTTACGGCAGACTTGAAGTGCCTATTTTTGTAAAACTGAGAAAATTTTGGACATTTGTAAAAATGCCTACGAGTCTCAACAAATGGTAATACATAAAAAACAAATTATACAATTAAATTATCAATAATCAAATTATATTGTTGTAATTTATAGAAAATTAATTGATTCAAATTAAAAATATTTCTTTACAACGAAATTGGTGTAATTAAAATTTTGGTTTTTGGTCTCACAAAAGTTTCTAATTGGAAATTAAAAAAGAACTTGCATATTTTTTTTCGAATTTTGGTAGAAAAGCGGATCGTTCTCGGAACAGACCAAAAGGACTGCAGAGGGAGACCTGATGATAATCCTTGTGGATATTTCTCATTGAAATATAGAATTCAATATTATAATCCATTACGAACCATTTCTGCCTAAATTAACAATGCCCGGAATTTCTGAATTTTCGTTATTTTCAGTGAGGAAGGTATCTCACCCTCGGACGGTTTTAAAGCGTATTAATTAACCCTTTATTAGAGTCTGAGCGAAACCAACTTGGGGGTAGTAGAAAGGGTGAAAAGGAAAGGAGGGAGGAGGTCGATGTCATTCAGTATTTATGAAAATCCCGCTTGTAAGACAGTTTGGTCCTGTCAATTCCTTTTCCCCTGCGAATTTTCCAAATTCACTCAACGCTTCTTTCTCGCGACTAAAAAAATCTAGAAATTCATTATTAATAGTACCAGCAGATTAACAATTAAAGTAATAGCTTAATTAGCGCGGAGTACCAGTTGAAAGGTATATAACTAGGGCTTTATACTCTATTCAACTGGATCTTCTTCGTCAACAACAAAGTTCCTATTAAATTTCGTATTTACTCCTAAGTCCGGGGTAGCTTGGGAAAATTGTCCGCGTCTCCGATGCGCACTCTCTAGATAGTAAACCAGAAGGACTCTATTTCCCCCTAATTACTTCCGGGATTTCTTTCAATAGAGTAGATAGAAATTCTGATTTTTTTTTAATGATATCAGAACCACATGTGCACTGGTGTCAGAGTTCATTGACTCTGGCCCAGATGATGAGAAGATCTGGTGACAAATTAAAGTCAGTTTTATCTGTCCACCAGATCTGATCATTCACTTTGGCTGTTCTAGGAATAAGTACTTCGTTACTGATTACCAATCAGACGTCATGAATCATCCCCTGACTCAGCGTCCTTGCAAGTTCATGATTCAGTTCATGATTCTTGTTTCCTCAACAGCCGAGATAAATCTCATTCACTTCCTGACTTTCGATTTGATTTTGCCCCTTTGTTCCATCCCAGTTGAAATAACCTACGAAAGGAATATTCAAAGCTTCTTTGCATCGCCAATGAAATGCTGACCATGGAGTATAAACTTTTTGTAGACTGGGCAGATTAATGGGAGCCCTCATTTAAATACGAATCTCATGCCGATACAGTGAGGGTACGTAGGCAGAGGATGGACATTGGACCAAGGGTCGAAGTGTGTTTGCCGTCCGAGTAATGACTCGGGTTGGACTCAACTCCAATATCTCTCTCTTTCCCTTTCACCCCGGGCCTCGAAGGAGAATAGCCTATGCCAAAGCTCCCAAACTCCCTCATTCCATCCTCTTACAGTGTGTCCATCCCATTCGTACGTAACTCTGGGGACCTCTTCCTAATTTCACTGTCACCGGACTTCCTCTTTAATTTCAAATACACCCCCTCCCCCTCCACCCTCGGAAAATAATAATAGAAAATTCTCAGGGGGCAAGTCTGAAAAATTGTAACAAAGGCAGCGGGTTTTTTTTTTGCTTTCACTGTTTCCTTTTCACTCCATTGATCACGTATGGCTGCTTTACAGGAAAATTCCTGGTCAGCTGGAGTATTTTTAGTCTACATGGGACAGTCTTCACCCCATTTTCTTGGATGGTTGTATATTTTTTTGGAAAACGTCGAATCAGTCTTCAGGTTCAACAACTGTATTAACTTACTCTCCATCTCTTCTTCTTACGGGGGTTGCCACCAAAATTTTCGATGAGTCGACGAAAACCCAGTTTACAAACACAGAAGGGTGGATAGGGGAAGAATCTTGGATCAAAAACGATTTTCAGATGATGGATATTTTCGAGTTTATGAGAGTATGAAGAGAAAGTCGAAGTGTCGGTGAGTTTTATTGAAATTCTGTTAAAGAACGAAATGAATTCGTTACCATTGGAACCATCATAGCGAGAACCATTAAATATCTTCGTAGAAATGGGCAATAAAAAAAAATGCTTCAAACAAAAAAGTTGCCCCCGCTCGAGCAGCACAACTTTCTTTCAGTGATTTTTTCTCCACCTTCAACAGATAACAAGATATGCCAACTTTAATATTAACATGATCTCCAAGAATCGCTGATTCCCGGCAAAAAGAGGAATCAATACTTGTTATAAAAATCCATCAGGAGATTCCTGCGAATTGAAAATAAGTTCTCCTTCCCCGAATATGTTTTTCAATCCCTAACGGGTTTTCCCGCCCTCCAACTTTCCACTCCGACATCCACCAGTTTCTGATGTTCCTGGAGTTGAAAGGATCTCAGCCTCTCATCACTCTTGTCATCCATCCAATCGACAATCAACTAGTTTTCACTAATATCCGTCTTCATAGCGGACCCACCCGCGTGTCTCAAACCAGTCCCCTACATCCCCTGCCCTCTCTTCCCAAACCTTATCCGAAGCTATAACGCTATCAAATGCACGCCTTCAGCTGCCGTCAAAATCCCCAGCCCCTCTTTCAATCCTTGTCTATTCCTGGATTATACAAGAATCGAGGTAGAAGGAACTGGGCTTACATCCCTTCTCCAGAACTAAAATCCAAAACCGCTCACACACGTCGCGTGTAATTAGTCGTAATAATTATTTTCGTTCAGGTTGACGGGAAAGGATCCTTGATAACGACATAGTACGGGCTTCGACGGAAGGGACTAGGTGGAAGGGGAGGGGTGGTTGGTTGAGGGTGAGCTACTATAGACTGTACGTTGACTGGGTAGTCGGTGCAGAGGGTGAGATACGCCTGGGAGACAATCTCATCTCGATCCCGTCGTACATCGTACCACCCGAGGCTCTACATCTTCAACCAACTACTGGGACAACGGGATCCTGGACGCTTCGAGGTTTCCTACACCTCCTACCACCATTAGCGAAAGAAATTTCAACTCCAGTAGTAGAACTTTGTGCCTGAATTGGTAAAAATTACATGGCAATTGAGATTTTTCATCAACTGAGAGAAGCGAAATCCATTTGGTCCAAAGTTGTCCATCATTAAGAGCAAGCGAGAGGTGCCCGGGGACTGGTGTATGTGTGGGGAGGGAGACACGTGAAAGGGAGTGCAGAGATGACAAAGCCGCTCGTTAGGGCCCTCCGAGGGTCCTCATGGCCAGTGCCAAGGGTGAGAACGTGCTTAGGCCTCGATCTCTCAAAGTCCCCCTACAATTTCACCCTCTCTTCGTAGCGACCTATTGGCTCGTTGGTCACTTTCTTATGTGAATGGTCACTTGCGAGGTGTGGGACTAGTCGACGTACTCTCCTAAATCTCACTCAATTCATTTCAAGATAACAAACAATCTTTTGTTCTAGAATTCGTGAAATTCAATAATGACAGCTTGAGTCCGAAATGTCTGGAGATTAGAATCATTTTGGACTCTTTCAACATTTTCAACCATCCCATCGTGTTATTATCACTTCCAATTGATAGGGTTTCACCCTGATAATACCATTTTTCCACTTGTGACTTATCTCATAAAGATTCATGAGAGAATTCCTCATTTAAATAAAAGGTAAAACGGTGTCATCTCGTAGCGTTAACATACGACCCATGTAGACTAGTTGAAGAGGCGGAGTGTTCGATTCATATATTCATAGAGGCCTGGAGGGGTTCGAACTAGTACGACTGTGTGTGGAAATGGGAGGGGTAGAGAAAACACCGTATATGCTACCAACGATTGCTACCGGTCGTGACCCCTGTGCATATATCAACAGAAGTAGTGGAGGTGATGGAGTAGCCCCCAGTGCGGGTCACCTGGCAAAAGCGTCCCTCTGACTGATTGCCAACTCACTCGGGACACTTTCTACTCACCACCCCTCCATACCACCCCCCCTTTCCTCTAGCCTACACTTCTCAACCGATACCATTAGACATTCTGCCAGATGGGTGCTGGTTTTCTTGTCATGTAGATTAATACAGCATTTCGCAGGGGTATCATGTGCGAGGTGGGTTACACTCTCGCCGAAGGAATTCGGCCAAATGGGTGTGGGGATATTTGGAGAGAATTTGGAAGTTGAACTCACTGGGAAAAACAGTGGGAGGGCTTTTTGCCTAATTGTTTTACCATGGGAATAACAGGTATAATTGGGGTGGTTTTCGATTCGGTCAGAAATTTTTTTGGGGAAATAGTTTTTTTTTTAATTGCGCTCTCTGCGTAATAGGTTTTTTTTTTCATCACGCTGTGTCGGAAAAGTGGGATTATATCACGAGCCGAAGGCCGAAGGCCTTCCACCCCCACCCGCCAAAAACCATTTTTTTTCACTTGTTACGAAATATACTATTTTATCACGCTCTGTCGGAAAACTATATTTCATAACAAGTGAAAAAAAATGATTTTTGACGAGTGGGAGGTTTATATCACGATCCGAAGGCTCCCACGCGTCAAAAACCACTTTTTTCACGAGTTGGGAACATAATTTTTCATCTCAAAGGGTCGAAATATACTATTTTATCACGCTCTGTCGGAAAAGTTTTCCGACACATTGAGATGAAAAATTTTGTTTGCAACTCGTGAAAAATTGGTTTATGGTTCGTGGGATTCTATCACTCCCTAAAAGTCACTTTTTTTTCACTTGTTACTAAATATATTATTTCATCACGCTGCGTCGGAAAAGTAACTTTTCAGAGAAATATTGTTCGTGACACGTGAAAAAAGTCGTTTTTGACTCGTGGGATTATATCCCTCGCCTTCGGCTCGTGATATAAACCTCCCACTCGCCAAAAACCATTTTTTTTCACTTGTTACGAAATAACTATTATGACTATTTTGAAAACGATGAACTGCACCCCCAGCCGGGCATTATTTAGATTGTTTTGTTATATTAATAATGACCAAACCAACCTCAATAATTATCAAAACCACTCTTTGAAGATGTTCCTAATTTTCTCTAGTTCTATTCCAATATATATTCATGATTCTTAAAAACCCATTCATTACAAAAATTGTCTTTCCAAAAAAAAAAACCGATTTTTCAATAAACAATTGGAAACAATAACAATCTAATTATCGTTCAGCTGGGATGCACCCGGGCCTTACGTTGTGGCTCACCATTTCAATCCCACATTTTCAAAAGTCTCATCCTGAGACTCTTAAAATTCCCAACCTAAGATTTTCAGATTCTCAAAATAACACTTTCTTCCCTCGAGTACACATTACACTACGGATACTATCGTCAGCGTTGTTGAGATGCATTAAACGCAAAATTTGAGTTTAATCATTTAACGAGTAACTCGGTAATTCTCATAGTAGCATATGTCGTGGCTTCGACTTTATTGCGTTTAAACGGCGCACCAGGATATCTCCCTGTGTAAGCACTCACACTCTCCCCCCACCATCTCTCCCACTCACGAAAATGTATCTCAAACCCTTTACAGTTTAGCGGGACGGAGGGGGAGGGGGGGGGGGTTGCCACGAGGCGCTGGAGTGTGTTTACGAGCACTGCCGCATTAGATGGATGCTGTCGCTGCTTAATCGCTGCGATGCTCGTAATTCACTAGTCTTGACTACTCGATGTTCCTCGCTACCAACAATCCCCGGCCCTCTGAGCTTCTTCTTACTATCCGCATACGGCCGGAAGCCATTGTGTTGCTTCATGTCTTGGCGCAACAAAACAGATTCCGTCAATTGAGCGTGCGAGCGGAATAAGTGGATAATTCCGAGATTGGTCGGGCGATATTTTTCAAGGATATTCAACACTTCTCCTCGCTGAGATTTCGAGTCATATTTACGGAGTTTTCGAAAAGTTTGAGGAATAAAAACGGTCCCTGAATAGAGGCAGAGGGAATTTAAAAATTGATGAATTGAAATAATTAATTGCTCGTTCTTTGATTTAGTCAATTTTAGGAGGGAATTGGTGCGCCAATTTCTTAATATTTTTTCTGGAAGACAATAAAATATAGTGGCATGAAGTAAAATTAATTTTTTTAGGAACTCAACTAGTTGAGAATTATGATAAAAAATTTCAGGCTTTGAAAGGAAAATTATGGATACCACAATCGGTTTTTCGATTTTAATTAAATCCTAATTTCCCCGTAATTGGGGGAGTCCCTAAACCCACGGCAATATTGGCTCTATACCTGCCGCGACCCTTTGTACCCGTCTAGCAATATATTAACCCCAGATACCACAAAAAAAGTGCTTAAAACCAAATTCTTCATAAAAGTCAGCCTCAATTCCAGCCGTAAAACTATGGCAGTTGACTTTTTCAATGAATATCTGACAATCCATAGGAGATAGAAAAATTTACAGTATAACCTTTTTTGTATATCCACTCAACCCCTACAAAAAAGTTCTCATCAAAATTTGGCTATTTCTCTTAGATTCTAGGATATTTCTCGAAAACTCACGCGACACGAATTGAGATCGTTTTATCACAGCAGTTGAAAAAAAAAAAAATTATTTACAATAAGTCGATAAAATCATTCATTTCCGAGGGGTGAAAAATTGGTCCATCAACTTGAAGATTATCACGTCTCGGGCTGTGGAGAATTCAAAGGGGAATCTCTCACGCCTCGACAAAAAAAAAAGGAAACAAAAAGGAAAATGAGAGCTCGTCAGAGGGGGCAGGTTTATTAGCGTACTCCTCTAACCACTCGAAATTCTTTTCATCGGGTGACTGCGGGACACGTTCCCCCCTCCCTGCCCACCTTTTTTTTCCACCCCCTCGTCCCCTTCCCATGCCGTTTACATAAGCGAGTTCTCGGGATTGCCTTTTTGATATGTAGATAAGGACCTGAAGGGTGGTTCGGGTTAAAACCAGGATGAAGCTGTGCTTTTACGCCGTTTACCAACTCCCTGTCGCTTCTTTTTGCCTTTGAGGTGACGGAGAAAGAAAAATGAAAACATATACCTCATGCCACTCTGTTGCTGTTTGCTAACTCTGTCTATTGTATTTTTACAAGTGCGTTCTTGATAAAGTGAGAGGGATTTATAAGCGAGAAAATGGGGGGAGGGATTGGGCGCAATTACCTCGAAATTTACCAAGTGGAATAATTTTTTTTTTTCGTAAGTATTCAGTTTTCAGGCTGTTCTCTGTAATAATTCTTGAGATTGATGTTTTTACTTGTCGAGGAAGTCGGGCTCGAAAATTGAAGAGAAAACTGGGTCTTACGTTGAAAAATTAATAAACTGCTATTACAATCCCAGGAATGTTATACTGGCCACGAGCGGCCGCTACGTTGATACTTCTTTTGTTATGTTATTTTTTTTTCATTATTTTTTTAGTAGCATTTCTCGATTAATGAATTTCTTCGTATCGTTCTTATTATCTGTCAAGATAAATTAAATCATTATGCATTTTCATTAGGTTATCAATCAGTCAATGACAGCAAAAATTTGGGTTTGTTCATTTCGAAAAAGAAGCCAAGCACAGAAATTGTCAAATTTCTAACTTTAGTGGCTTCCTAAATCATATGAATAAATTTCCACCCCTTTCAACCCCTCACGGGTTGATTTTCAAAACGCGAAAAATTTGTATTTGTTCGTTTCGAATATGAAGCCTTTGTAGAAATTTTCAAGTCTCCCACTTCACCCATTTCCAAAACCCTCCAAAAAAATATGCAACCCCTGTCACTCCCGCAGTGGGTGATTTTCCACATCACACCTCACCCCTTCAAGTACCAAATTTATCTAATGGATTTATAATCCGCGAAATGACCATTAATTTCAGTAGACGTGCGGAGTCATTTAGTTATATTTCTTTTCAATGTTGAAAAAAGAAGATTTGAAATTCCCGCCCGTTTCCCTTCGAGTTCGACTTCCGGAGCCTTCGATTCGACTTTCATGAAATCGATTAGCATTCGAGTTTCTCATTCGAGACTCCCGATGTCTCTCTCTTATTATGTAGGATTGTCAAGACGAAGATCATTTGTTTATAACATATAAGGATTTTAATTGAGGAGTAAATGGGAGGGGCGAAATTTTGATGAATTGCCAGGTTTTCGGGAGAAGCAGCAATTTGTTGGCATCAGGTGTGCGTTACGTACCTCAAACTTGTAAGCCAGGTCTCTAGAATAGGTCCTCTCAGCAATTAGCTCCATTACCACCCTGTAATATGGTGGACCATGTTCCCGGGTAAGTCTTTGAGCTTCCGAAGGCTTTCTGTAGTCTATTTATTCATCTCTGGAGGCTTGCAGTATCGGCTAGAATCAATCCCGTAATTATTTCCAGTAAAAATTATGGAGAGTCTTCAATTGATGATCTCAGTTTCGGGAGGAAGAATAAATTATGCTGGACTTATCGCGATATTTTTTCTCTCAATACTAATTTTATTTTAATTTGTTTAACGCCTAGAGACAATCTGGTGAGTTGAATTTCTAGGGAAAGATCTTTCGGCGTCCTCGGTAGTTTAGTTCGAAGAAGATCTGGCGTGGACTTGGGAAATCTAGGTTCGAATCCTGACACGGTCTATCGGATTTTTTTTCTCTAAAGGATTTTTAAAACCGAGATCAAAGTCAAATAGCCTTTGGATGTCGCCATTTTTTCTCTATATAATTGAAAAATTGCGGTTGGGGCAAGGTTGGTTCAAGGTTGGTTCAAGGTTGGCTCAAGGTTGGCTCAATGTCGGTCACATTCAGAAGGAGGAGAGGGAGTCGGATGCGAAGTATTAAGATTTTTAAAAAGTTAATATACATTACAAAAAGGAATCCATAAAGTGAGGGAAGAAAAATTTCAATAGAATTTGTGGATAGGATGAGAATAGTCGGCTCGCTTGCCAAATCATTCCTGATATGAATCTTCAATATTCAGGGCTGCACACTCTTATAGAATTCCCCATCCGTAAATACACATGTGTATTCGGTAACCAGTGCAAAATCACGATGCGTTCGTTTGGCCATTGGGACCAACTGGGTCTGAAGTTGCTTATGGCAGAGCTTGTATACGTAGGCACCACTGCCAGTGGAAACTTTGCTAACGAGGTTTACCGCTAATCACCGCCAAGAAACCATTCGCGTGTAATTTGTTTATACCCCCGGTCATGCCCGGTGCCCATAACTCTCCTTGGCCCTCGGTCTACTCCATTTTACCATCTCTATTCCTCGTTCACTCTTCACCCTCACATCCACCCCTCCCGCCTCGCCGGTCTCCATCAATATGATTAACCCACAAGTAACTGACGATTTCCGTTACGGAAATCACGTTCGGCAGGAGTTAATTCGATTCACTACAGCAATTTTTTCCCCAGCTGTCTAGTAAATTCGCTCAGTAAAGGAGAAATCTACTTATGAATTGGGATCGGATTGCATTTTCTTGTCGAACATACAGGAAACAGATGAAAGTTCAATTTTAATGTCTCAAGTTGAGACTTAAGGATCCTAGGACTTGAAAGTTTTAATCTGAAACGACAATTATTAAATCGCTATTCGGGAAACGAAAGTCCGAAATTGTCACTTGAAGATTTCGGACGTAAAAAATAAAAGGGTTGAAAGCCTCGAGTTGTGACTTAATATTTTGTTGTTATTGTTTTGTCATTAACCCTTAGCTGGTCGCGCTATGAGCGCGCCGCCGCACTTTTAACTATTTTTGGAATTATCACTAAACCATTGGGATTCATGACCTGGCAATATAGGTATTCCTCAACTATTATGTTATTGTGGCTTAGATGGCGATTCCGGTGTGTTGAAATGGGTTAATTTTTTCTAATAATTTTTTTTATCAAGATAAACCCGAGAATTGCGGCACAATGCTCACGGTGCGACCTGTTCCGCATAAGAAAGTTGACGAGCGTCGTTGCCAGTCCTCTCGTGGCCCTTTCAGCTGACGTCCGAAAATGGCGGAGTCAGCTGAACTGTGATTGTTGTGATTGCTGCAATATATTCATTTAGT